>JBBPPA010000211.1:0-29841 GCA_038091735.1 Leccinum pellstonianum
GATAAAGACCGAAAAATCGGTTTTTATCGGTTTTGGTTCGGTTTTTTTGATTTCAGCAAATTCCCAAGACCGGTTACGGTTCGGTCTTGCCCAAAAAAGGTAAAAGACCGAACTGAACCGGACTTTTAAACACTAGTCACCACACAACACCAGCGCATGCCCCTCAACGTGACGCTACAATGACAACAACGACAACAAGCGCAACAGCGACGCAATGACAAACGCAACTTGGATGACGTGCGTGCTCACCTCTCCCTCTCCCTCGCTAACCCCTACGCCCACCTCATGCCTCGTTGACGACAATGACAATGACGCGATGAGGGTAAGGACAGATGACGTCAATGAACACAACAACGCAACGACACGACACGCCGACGTGACGTCAATGTTGATGAATACGACTGACTTCACGACAACAACTTGACGACAACAACTCAGACAATGACAACAATGGGCAACGAGTCAACGACACGACGGCGTGCCGTGCTGGCACCACCACAACACACCGACGTGATGTCAATGTCAACGAACATGTCGACGAATGACGCAATGTGGCACCACAACGTGTTGACTGACACGATGGCATGCCACAATGTGACAATGAACAACTCGGACGCAATGCCAGCACGGTGTGCGTGCAGTAACCCCACAAGTACATGTACCCGCCGTGCTCTTCCTTATTGTAGTACACCTGCACAGCAGTACGGGGACATGTTTCAGCGGGTACGGGTAGGGCACAGGTACCCGTGGGGTCATCCGCACCCTTGCAGTTCTCTATGTAACAGTATACATAGACACTAGTACGAAAATAAACACCGCGCATGCCTTTTTTTGTGGTGCGTGCAGGGTCAATTTTTTGCAGCGGGTTGAAAAAAACGCGCTGGATTATTTGTGCAGATCTTCCGCCATAGATTTATACCTGATCTGGTGTCAGATCCGCAATTTTTGATGCTGAGTGTTATTATTTGAGGTTTCAAAGTCACACAGATTCAATTTCTGACCAAACCCTATTTTTTGCGAAAATGTTTGGATTTTATTGAGTACAGAATGAGTATCTACTACACAGTTACACCTGGAGAAGGGAGAACACAGAATGCTTATGTAATGCGCACGCCATGACTTGACACTGTGGGTGACACCATGACTGCGACAGGTGCCATGTGGCACATGTGGCTTGGCGAAATAACGGAAACAACCGAAAAAGCAAAAAAAGTGAAATTACCAAAATTACCAAAATACGTGTCGGCCCAAATTCACACTCAATTCATACTCCTCCTTCACCCGGTAATTCTTTAGATTTCTGTCTTGTGCTCAAACAGACCAGAACGTCAATGAACTGGCAGGCACAAGCAAGTTTGTCGTTGTCCTTGGCCAGAGGACAGTCTGAGTCGGGCACAGATCTATCCAGTGGTGCTTCCAAAAAAAGCTCTGACTGTCTTGTACAACTGGACCTCATCCAAGCAGTCATGTGCGCCCCTGCCAGTGGTGATCCACTTCTTCACAACCCAAATATCTCCGAACAGTATTGTACAACGTGGAGGGCACATTTGGAGCGGTGTTGTTCAAGGGTCAACTCCACACGGACCATTTGCATAAAAGCTTATGTCTCATTTAGCCTCTGAGAGAAGGGGGAAATCCTCGTACTCGCCTCAAAAAACACATATGGCATCATGAAACTGCAAAACATTGGCACCCGTGCACACCACAAACTCACATCGATTGATAATCAAATCCCTCATCTTCCCATCCCGCAACAACATCTCCCCATTATTTTCTGTCACCGCGACTGAAACACCCTTGAGACCGTGAATAAGCATGTTCACCAGCCTGTCCATCGTCCCAGCTTGCACAAGCACTCAAATTGGCTGTTCAGTGGACACCTCCGTCATCACTTGGTGATTGGTGTGTTGGGATATGGCAGGGAGCGAGTTCCTCCACTGCATGCTGCTCTTGTGCTCAAGTCCCTGCAAAGAGCCAGGCTTCACCTGTATAGAAGGTGTTTGAACAATTGTTTTTCACTGCTCGATGTTTCAAATGGTCGGATGATATCAATGGGAAACTGGATACCATTGTTTCCACACTATGCCTTGGTTGTGTTCAGGAGTTCATGGAACAGCAGACTCCGCTGAAAGACATGAGTGCCACGTAGCCATTGTATCCTCCTCAGGTATTCTCACCCTTTCCTATCAGAGAGTGGCCAAGAGCTTGTTGGAAGAGCAGGCAAACTCAGTTCTACAGAGATAGATATCCAGTTGACGAACACTTTCAACGGTATGTTCTCATTCCACCTTCATGATATTGTGAGTGGATTTATCAGTGTTCCCTGAAATCAGAGGCTTTGGTTTAGCTACATCAAGCCTCACAGATGTTGATCTTTCTGATTTGTCCCCACAAATGATGCTGTCAGATTCGGGCTTGATTGTGGGTATGTGTTAACTTTGTTGACCCTGCCAAGAGGTGGGCGGTGAAATTGTGCATCTTCCCCAAGGTTCTATCTTGGAAAAAGAGGAACCACAGCAAGGCCAACATATATTCTTTTGGGGCAAGTTCTACCTCCTGTATCACCGTAACTCTCTTGCTCAAGTTCACCAAATAGTGTTTAAAGGTCCAGTCCTAGGACCAACGAAAGACCGAGGACCAGACCAGACCAGACCAAAAAAGACCAATTTTTTCAGTCCGGTCTTTCCTAGTTTCACTTGGTCTCAGTCTCAGTCTTTTCATTTCTCAAAAATAAAAAGACCAGTTAAAGACTGGTCACAACCGGTCTTTTGGGGGGATCGATGTTGCCCCCTATTTGTACATATATTGAAGTATTCACCCTGATTTTCTCATATTTTTACGATTTATTTTGAGTTAGTTATGCTATTTATACCAATATATCGATATCAAGGTCGAGATTGGTCAGATCTCACCCGGATATGGACCAATTTACATTATTATTGGCTCTAAAATTAGATAGGGGCTATATCCACATTCGGTACAGCCACCGCTAAGCCCCCCGATCGCTTGCGGACTGCGTTCTGATTGATCTTTCAAGCTGTCTAAAGAGCCATATTGCATTAAATCTTAAAATAATCATATCTCCATCGCGTGTGAACCGATTTACATAAAAAAAATATCAGTAGAAAGCTAAAAGTGTGTTCTATTTTTGGACCATACAAAGACCAGTTTTGGACCGCAACCGGACCGGTAAAAGACCGAAAAAAAACATTTCCCTGATGTTAAAATAATGGATAAACATGGTAGAACAACTTCCAGCATCACAGGATACCACCTGAGAGAATAGCTCGATACTCACCTTGCACCCCTCAGACAAAGATTGATTTTTCTACTAGCCTCCTATACACTAGCCATAAATAAGCAGAGTATCCTACCTACCATTTTAAAGTGCTCTGAACACAATGGTAACATTGGCTAAGCCCAGGAAAATCAGATACAAGAACAGTATGATCACCCTCCTTCTTCTATGTAGCACCAAGACATAATTTTTCAGGTCTTCTAGACAGTATAGGAATGCATGTCTCTAATGTTGTAATGCTATCTAAACATGATAGAGCAAATTCCAGCATCACAGGATACCATCTGAGAGAACAGCTCAATACATGCCTTCTACCCCTCAGATAAAGATCAATTTTTCTAGCCTCCAATATGCTAGCTATAAATAAGTGAGGTATCCTACCTACCATTTCAAAGCCCTCTGAACACACAATCATTGGCAAAGCCCAGAAAAATCAGATTCCAGAACAATATGGTCATCCTTCTTCTTCTATGCAACATCAAGACATGATTTTTCAGGTCTTGTGGATAACATAGAAAAGATTGTCCCTGATGTTTTAATACTATATAAACATAATAGAACAACTTCCAGCAGCACAGGATACCATCTGAGAGAATAGCTCAATGCTCTCCTTGTACCCCTCTGATAAAGATCAATTTTTCTAGCCTCCAATATGCTAGCTATAAATAGGCGAGGTATCCTACCTACCATTTCAAAGCCCTCTGAAAACAATGGTAATATTGGCTAAGCCTAGAAAAATCATATTGCGAAAATATATCAATCTTCCACCAAATTTATGACAATAATTCACACAACTGATTATTACAACTAACACAGGCCTTCCAGAAATATTCTGAACAGGCCATTATATATCTATAGTATGTTAGAAAGGATTGTTGATATGTGCCTAGCCCATAATCACTACAAGGTCTCAAAATTCCGAAAATATATAGAGAGTATCAGAGATTTATGAATGCATACAAATAGCCAACTGCAATGTCATAACACTTCTTGCTCTTTTGTTATCTTCATATTGAGTTGTTCTTATCATGCCAGGCACATGTCATAATCACTTTCTAACATAGTATAGACTAACTGCCTACTAAATTGTAGAATCAGTGTAAAATCATGGAAAGTGTGGATCTAACCCTGATGATATATACATTACAACAAGTTATATATATATATATATATAAGTGAAAAGGTTGAAAATATGGTTTAGGACAATAGGGAGGGGTCTAGAGGAGATTGTAAACCGTTGAATATCCATATATATATTACTCACATGCCTTCATCTTGTCTAATCAGAAGAACAAGTTTTAAAACTTGTCAGACTAGACTACACTTTTTACTACACTTTTTAACTACACTTTGTGTTTGGAAATCTACTACACTTTTCAATATGGCTTATCAGAATGCTGCTACATGATGAATGAAATGGAGGGTATCACATTCGAAGCCTCAGAAGTACATTCTGAAGATACAAAAAGCCATCCTCTTTCAAGTTGGTATTGACTAAACTAGGGCATGACATAGAAGGTATCTCGGTGACCTCTGAAGCAATCGGCTCAGTCTGAGGCTCCTCAGCATGCCATGGCATCATGGAACAGTTGCCCCAGCCATCCCAAAGCCTCAGAAGTACATGCTGAACAATTAAAATTATATCTTCTTTGACAGATACTGAGTGTTAAAAATGAAATGGGAGGTATCTCAGTGATCTCTGAAGTGGTCGGCTCGGTTATCTTGCGCATTAAACCCTATCTTGAACCCCTTGCAGGACAGCCAGTAAACTGTCCTGGCCTCCTCCTTATCGGTGATGAAGGAACCGAAGAATTTGAAGTTGAATTCATAGTAAATTCATGCCCTGTTGGACGGGGATTCCAGTATCTAGTACACTGGAAAGGTTATGACGAGTCAGACCGAACCTGGGAGCCAGCCTCAGCCTTGAAGAACACGCAGGAAGCAATTAAAATCTTTCACAAGACAAAGCCAGCCGCACCGAGACGCCTACGGATGACCTGGGATGCCTTCAATAGGCTCTTCCAGCCCTGTAGTTCCCTGCACCTCCTCATCTGGAATCTGAGGGATAGAAAGGGGGTGATGTTACAAATCACACTATTTTAATCCCTGATCGGAAGCAATCAGCTCAGTTTAAGGCTACTTGGCATGCCATTGCATCCGAGTCATGGAACAATTGCTCCAGCAATCCTGAAGCCTCAGAAGTACATGCTGAAGATATAAAAATCCTATCTCTTCAATATGGACTATAAGGCATGACATGGAAGGTATCTCGGTGACCTCCAAAGCAATTGGCTCGGTCCTGGGCCAAGGCTCATTGGCATGCCATGCCATGGGTTCCGAAATGTCTCAGCACATTTTTGGCATGCAGGCCTGCCCTACAGTATATTGCGAGGTCAGTGTCATTTTCGGGAAGTGGGCCCATCTGTATATTGCAAGGTCAGTATCATTTTCGGAAGGTGGGCCCATTCGTATGGTACGAGGTCAGTATCACCTTTAGGAAGTGGGCCTGTCCCTATGCCACCATGTACAAGTGATCTAGGCATGAAAAATCAAGACCAGAAAATCTAGAGTTTGTCCTAGAGATAAACATGACTAGACCAGCGATAACCATGACCCAGTCAGTAATTTTATGACAAAATCAAGACAATCAAGACAATTCCTTTGACCAAATCCAAGTGAAATTTGACAAAAGTTGAGATTAAAAAAACCAGACTTTGTCCTAGAGGTAGCTTTTTGACCACCAAGGATAGTTTCAGAAATAGCCAAACTTTTACAACAAACTTGTTCTATCCACAGATTAACCAAATCAAAAGATGATAACATGGTAATTAGAGATAAAATATTTCCATGATTGGCATCCATTATGAAATGAATTTTCTATATTTTTTCAACCGCTAATTCTTGAGTTATAGTCTTTCAAGTAATAAACAACAAGTAATCATCAATATGTAGATCAAGGAATCTATCAATGCTGCTTACATAAGCGAACTATTGTGGATCACAAGACAAAATAAAGACAAATACATTGCTAGCAATGACTACAATTTGCTCAAATCAAGGCTAAAAATCACAAAAATCAAGACAAAAAAAAACCAGACTTTGTCCTAGAGGTAGCATTGATTACCACAAGTCTGGATCATAAATGAAGGCAAATGAAGATACAATGAATGCAAAATCTCACGAAAATGAGGAACAAAATAACTAGACTTTGTCCTAGAAATGAACTAAACTAGCAAGTGACCGAAGATCTATTGCTAGCCATGACTACAATGAGGAAAACCAAGCCAAAAATCCGAGAATTGCTAAGCCCAACCATATATACTTGTTGTAAATCACTGTTATTGACCGACCGATCTCAGTCTAGAACACAGTCCGACCGCAGTCCGGCATCACTGACAGCCAGGACTAGAGTAGTGTTGCCGCGACTCGGCTAGTCGCCAGCCAACTCCATGGGTCGCCGACTCGTTATGTGACTCAGTTAGCCGAGTTGGTAAACCAAATAAATTAACTCGGCCCGGCCCGACGAACCGTTACGACCAACCAAAGTCGGAATGCAGCCCAAGTGGCTCAACTGATTCACTCATTACAAAAAACATATAACAACATAACAAACAAGGTCATACATGTAACTATGTGCCGTGAGGCCTAGATGGTTCCCTGTGGAAGTCACTAAGCGCGGGTGCTTGAACTAAATGTTAGCTTACAAAATAAGTTTGAAACGTGGAAGCACGGTTACCTCACGAGCGTTCCACAGTCACGATTCTTTCGCATGCCACAGTGTGCTCTTGTGGCATGTGCAATTGGTGAGCCAGTCGGCTCACATATCAGAGTAGGGGGAGTTTTGGGAGAGGGGAGAACGGACTACCCAGCAGCCAAAGTGTTTACTGTAGCGGGGTATATCTTGGAGTTGATGCTCTGGAGTAGCGAACGCAGATGGTCGTACTCAGGCGTGTCTGAAAACGAAAGGGTGCGAGCGTAGTTGAGCATCATTGCGAAGTCGCAAGGGAGTCCCTGGCACAATGTTTCTGCAGGGAATTGTTTCATCTTGAGTATCGACGAGTTCTTGAGACGAGAGGTATCCTTCAACCATGGAAGCGAGCCGTATAGACAATAGATCAACGTATAAATAAGCGACTCAATGTCATCACGACGAGTTAAGCCCGCTCCCAAGTGGCTGTTGATGGACGCAAAGGCAGGCATTCCTGTGAGACGGCGAGTTCGTTGGAATGGGTGGTGACACCCGGTTGCTGCGTCAAGGTATTGCAAAGCGATGCCGAAGTCGATGATGAACGGCACAGATGCCGTGTCATCTAAACCCATCAAGACGTTCTGGGATTTGATGTCGCCGTGGACGTAGTTGTGTTCGTGGATGTACTGGAGTCATGACACCTGTTCCATGGTCATATTGTAGTTTACGCTGCCACATACCAGAAGAGCCGAAGCCCAACTTCTGCAACACCCTGAATCTACTGTCGACTCGGGAGCCTAATTGTAGTTTACGCTGCCACATACCAGAAGAGCTGAAGCCCAACTTCTGCAACACCCTGAATCTACTGTCGACTCAGGAGGGGGGAGTGGGTCTCATAGCGTACACCGAGCTTGCGTTACAGTTACAATAGGTACAATTTGGCAGTGTCGTGCCAGCGAGGAGAGGACAACTTGAAGTTCGAGGACACGTGTTGGCGAAGAGTGGCCGCTGTGCGGCTGTGGCGTAATCAACATACCCACGGCCAAAGTAAGTCGGCTGAAATAAGTATAGTCCTGGCCTCATTGTAACTATGGATGACGTAGAAGGCGCATGGATGGCAGTGACACTCCCTGTCGGAGTCCCTGATAGTGAGTTTCTACTACATTCTGACTTATGACGACACACTGGCAGATTCGGAGGTCAGTATAGATTCTAGAAGAACAGTGTCTTGGTTACCGTTTGCCTGGGCCCTTGCCAATTGGGCCTCGACTACTGGCAGCACGTATCAATTGATCCATGCAGAACACGTAAGTTCATCTCTCCACAACTCCATTATGATCCTTCCAACCAGTACCAGCACCAGGCTGATGTGTTTCGGTTGCAGGGTTCAAAACCTCATATGTCACTGCCTTTTCCATGTGCGTGATTCATTTCCATACTTACCCTAGGGCCTAGGCCCCTAGCTATTTCACCGTGAACCCATCCTCAGATCATATAAAGGTTTTTCGTCCTCTTTTATTCTTTCCAATTCAAACCTTACCTTCAGTTTGTAACAGTATATTGAATCGAAAATGCCCAATCCTTCTTGTTGAAAGAAAAATCCACCCGTCGTTCCCGCCACAGCCGCTCTGCAGCCCCTACTATCTGACCCACCATCTAATCCGTCCTTGAACCAACCACCTGCCATCATGAACACTTCTGATACGCAATGAGGTCCTCAGACAGGATTGCGTAGGAAGTGTCAACTTCCAGAATGTTTCAGAAGTCCACTCCACCTTGCTGAGGAACTGGAGTACGAGTTTTTTGACCTCGAGGATGTGAGCGGTGATGAAGATGACCTAACTGACCACGAGGAAGCAGACGACGCAATTCCCAGAGCGCGTGCGGCTGCACCAAACGCTCTAGCCATGGTGTTAACGACTGCCGACTCTACTTTGAATGACGTGTTTGCCACCGGAACTCAATCGAAGGGACCTGCAACATCGGCCGATGTGCATTTCTTCTTCAGAAAGACCAAGGGACAGGAGATGGTTTGCAAGTTGTGCGAGTAAGTGTTCAAGCATGTCATTATTTCAATGCCAACATATTTCCTAACAATTCATTGTCAGAGAGATCAAGGCGCAGGATCCTTTGGCCGACGTCAAAGTGTCCTTCAGCAATAAATCATCCAATTCAAGTCTGCGGGGCCACCTTTGCTATCACATCATAGAATATTTGGTCGAAGTCGAGCGTCAGCAATGGAAGGTTTACGTTAAACCAGTGCTAGACGTGTTCCACATGGGCTACACGCTCACAACACTCCAAGAGACACTACAACAACCAGGAGTCAGCATCGATGAGCTCCCTCCAGCTCCAACACCTGCACCCGGGGACTTACTGCCTAATGCCGCCCAGGGTGCCCAGCCGTCTGCCATGGGCTGTGGCTTACCACTGTTCTCTGATGCGACGATGCAGCGTTATCTAGTCAACTTTATGGTGAGTTATATTGTATCTCTATAGTTCTATATTGACAACTCGTACTTATAATAGTCTCTAAATGTCATGGAGTGTCCTGAATTTCGCCGTTTGCTCCTGCTTTTGCGCCCAGAATTACAGGATTCGTGCATCCCACATCACTCGAAGATACGCGAACTGGTCATCAACGCCTGGCGGAAATACTTCACTGTCACTGTCCTCAAGCAAGATCTTGCCGTACGTTCGCCATCACACTATACAACTTTATACTCACGTTTTTCAGAATGCCGTAGGGCATATTTCCTTTACAGCAGACATCTGGTCAGACGGAAGTCTTCGACCATTCATAGCCATAACGGCGCACTGGATCGCCCGCGGTCACATGGCGACACTCCCCTCAAGATGAAGGCGGCACTGATCGCATTTTACAACATCCCTGGCAGTCACACTGGCGAGCACCTTGCTGCGACCATTCTCCGGTTACTCAAGCATGCAGGAATTGCACAGAAAGTAAGTATTTTCCCAACAAAAATGTGTGTTTATCTAATGGCCACTCAGATTGGCCATTTTATACTCGACAATGCCTCGAATAACAACAGCGTGATGGCCAAACTTTCGGTTCTCCTGGCAAAGGAAGGGATTGAATTTGATGCGAATGACAGGCGAATAATGTGTTTTCCCCACATCATCAACACCTGCTCGAAGCACGTCATCGACAACTACTGCCTCGGTGACTCGTCCGAGGTCGCCGCTAGGAATGGATGGACCGATTCTCACAGAGGTAATATAAATGCAGAATCCTACACTGCTGCTCTCCAAGAAGACCCAATTGGGCTTGGTCATTCAGTCGTCAGAAGCATACGCATATCAAGTCTTCGCAAGCAAGCCTTTGCCGCTACTCTCAACACCGGAAACAAGCAAAACTGGTTCACTAACGATCACGGCGAATCGATTCAACTCCCCATAGTTGAACTTCTGCATGATGTGAAGACATGCTAGGATTCGGCCTATACCATGATCAACTGGCTGTGAACCCTCCGTCAGGTGGTTGCTTGCTTATCTCCCATAGTATAATCTTAACTGCTACGCAGGGTCTCAATCTGTTTTTTTTTATGCAACCAGCTCAGAAAGATATCGCTCATCTCAAACTGGAGCCGATGCATTGCCCATGACCCTGGTTGCGTTACTGGGAGTGGGAGTGGGAGTGGGAGTGGGAGTGGGAGAGGGAAATGGAGAGGGAGAGGCAGTGGTGAGGTGCATGCATCATGATGCCATGCTGAGTGCAGAGGGTGAGTGGGGGAGCATGCATGTGTTCATTTGGATGCACTGTGCAGGGAGGGGGGTGAGGGAGACGGTGCGTGCGCGCAGAGAGAGTGTGGGTGAGGTTGAGGGTGGGACATGGAGACAAGGAGGTCGAGGGGAGGGGAGGTCGAGGGTGTGTGCTCGTGCCTGTGCGTGTCCGTTAAGAGAGGGTGGGAGGTCGAGGGGAGGGAGTTGAGGGGATAAGGATGGAAGAACCAAGTTACTATGGTCACATGTCATGTCACACGTGAAGTGGTCTTGCATCAAAAATTTGCCTAAGTCTACCCATTAGAAAAAATACACTACATACACTACACTTTTATTATTACAATAATTAAAATATTTTCTGTGTGCCTGTTGCACCTGTTGCACTATGGCTCACTGGTGCGCTATGGCGTGGTTGTGGCACTGTTGCTGCGCCTTGGCTAAATTGTGGTGGCTGTGGCGCTGTTCCAAAAAGAGTCTTTTGCTGATGAACTAACATCAAAACATCAGCAACAGTGTGTACTAATTTTTACAATACCACTATGTCCAGTCCAAGGAACCCCCACTAGATTGGTCATTTCACACTCTTATCTGATCAGTGTGGTCAGGTTTCTTACTCTTTTTCTTACTTGAAGATGCTGTTGAGTGTGAAGAGTACTATCTCATTGTGAAGCATACAATCTTGTACAAGCATGCAATCAACAGCGACCATGCCAGCCTACCAATTGGGTGTGCGAGTGACCAGGAGGAACCTGATGACCAAAAGAGAGACCAACGAGGGAGACCCCAAAAAAATCCAGAAATCAGAGCCTGCATGTGGACGTTTCCAAACAGTGGATACAACCATGCAAACTGAAAGACTACCTGGAAAACCACGATCAGTTACTCAACATTAGAGGAGCACATGACGAATGTATGGAAATTGTGAACCCTGGGAGTGGCAAAAACAAAATGCAACAATCTCCAAAAGTAAAGGCATTAGCAGCTCATCAGTAGATCAACAAGGATGGCCACCCACATAAACAAAGACTGAATGTAAATGATGAGATGACAGGATGTGAGCAACAGTCACTAAATTCCAAGGCCTGGATCAGCAACTTACTCCAAAATAATAAAGAGCCACATACCTTGTAATGACCAGATAATGGAGCTGGGAGGATGTGAGCAACAATATCTAAAATTGAACACATTAGCAACTGACTACCAGTATGTGAACAAGGGGAACAACTCCCCTAGATGACAGGAGTTGGTTGGGCACACTGTGATCTGTAAAGATAGGCCCATGAGTGGACAAAGAGTCACAACAAAGAAAGTTGAGGGAAGGAAGAGGGACAAGGAATTGGTGAACAACAGTCACACACAACCTGCACTGTCAAAGAGTTTTATAATTGACTATTGATTGTTACATATGTGTATGACAGGAGGCATTTCATCACAAAGGGGAAAAGGAGAGAGAAAGTTAACTGAGATTAGGTATACCCGTGTTGCTAGCATGCAGATGATAAGTTAAAAAAAGGAACAGAAAAGAAAAGAAAAGAAAAGAAAAGAAAAGATGTGATGTGATGTGAGTGAGTGAGTGTTTGATAAAAAAAAAGAGAAATTATTGTCTGGTAAGAACAGATATACAACAACGGATCATGGAAGGATGGCCAGTATGCATGAAAAATGTAGTGATATAGAAGCGGAAAACCTTAAGCACTCTCACCCTCAAATTTCCCTCTGATATCAACTCATGCAGAAACTTCTCCAACTCTGTACCTGGCTACACTGCCATGTACATGTAGGAATGAAAGTGTTCCACGTGCCTCCAATGGTAAGCGAGGGGAAGATAATGTTGTAGAGTTCAGTCCGAGGAAAAAGGGCTGCAAGACCTGTATCATGTGATTGGCCATCAAATGCTTGTCCAGGGACAATAAGTCAGCACGAAAAGATACCTTTGCCAGCTCCCAAACAACAGATTGCACAAAGAGAGACAAGATGTCCATTATGGATCCACCATAGTACCCCAAAAAGAGACCATGCCAGTTTGAGCCCAGGAACATCAGGGAAACCACCCCTCAGTTAATAACTCATAATAACTCATAAATCCTGATAATTCCTGATAATGTCAGTATTCTATATATTATCAGAAATATATAAAATAACTCGTAATTTATAGCCTCCTGAATCAATCTGTTTAATTATATAAATTGTGCATGTATATCTCATAATCTACTCTATTTGTGGATGAAAACCATCATTTACTGTGTTTACACAACTATACAATGATGTTCATAGTATGCTGGACAATATATCATATCATTTATGAAGATGACCTGTGTGTGAGATTCACATTATTAATAATATAACACAAACAATGATAATCATTTAGCATCATCTAATATACATGCTTGTTACTACTAGCACCCAGTGTACACAAAAGTGTACACAAAAAAGTGAAACAGTGTAAGAGAAAGTGTACCAAAAAAAGTGTACAAAATAGCGAAAAAGTGTAGAAAGAAGTGTACTAAGTGTACACAAAAAAAGTAGGAAAAAGTTTACCAAGTGTATATAAATCGGTGAAACATTGATGAAAAAAGTGGCTGTGTCATGACAAAAGCATTGGTCTACCTTTTGGTACACTTTTGTACACTTTTTTGTACACTTACCACACTGTGTCCTACACTATTTGTACCCTTTTTTGTGTACACTTGGTACACTTTGCCCTACACTTTTTTCGCATTTTTGTACACTTGCTACACTTTGTCCTACACTTTTTGTACACTTTTTTTGTACACTTTGTTACAGCTGGCCCAGATAGGGTCGGCTATAGACTTGAAGGTGGGGATGAAGCTGAGGCTGAGGATACGTTGAGCAAGCGTAACGCCTGGCGAGACAACTAAGACTAAAGACTAAGGGACACACCCGAATAGGGCAGAGGAGCTAAGGGGACAAAGTGACAAAGGGACTTGAGGGTGCTAAAAACTTCAGGTGATATTCAAGTAGCTCTAGCTTAGAGAAGTACAGATCAGGGAGATGAGCCCTTAAATACTACAGGATGGAAGGCAATGGAATCACCTTGAAGGAGGGAGTCATCCACAGCGAGAAATGAGTCAGAAGCTGTAGAGGTCTAGATGTACAGTAAGCAATGACAGAAAGATGATGAAGCAATGACATCATCATGATTCAGAAGATAAGAATGAGATAGGGAAACATCGGAACAAGGATAGGAAAGAAGAGGAATGAGATAGGGAAAATGTGGATCATCAGCAATGTGGAAAGGAATGTGAAATCGCTCGAGATCTATGATACAGAGTGAATACAAAGTAAAGGCGATAGGCAAAGAAAAAGGAAAGGAAAAAGAGACACATAGAGAATCTAGGAGACAATCATAACACACTTAGTATACTCTGTCCTACACTTTTTCGCTTTTTTGTATACTTGCTACACTGTGTCCTACACTTTTTGTACACTTTTTTTTGTACACTTTGTTTGTACACTTTGGCCTACACTTTTTCACTTTTTTTGTACACTTTGTCCTACACTTTTGGTATACTTTTCATGTACACTTAAGTACACTTTGTCCTACACTTTTTTGCTTTTTTGTACACTTTCTTTGTATACTTGTTACACTTTTTCCTTCACTTTTTTTGTCTTGATACTGAAATACGTTGAAATAGTTGAACATGCATGGAAACATATGGATAATTATGTAGAAAAATTTGACCTGTTTTCAAATGATGATAATTTCTGATAATATGAGTAATTCACAACATTATTCAAATTAGAAAAATTAGAAAGGAATATGGAGTATTATGCCAAATTAACCAAGGGACGGTTTCCCTCATGAAGTGCCTTGTTCAATATTAGGCAGGAGATTGCCAAAAATATTTGGCGCTGCCTTGTGTGTTTGGGCTGTCCCAAGTCAGTTCCTGGAAGTCTTGCGGGTGGCTGTTCAGGAATGCTCACCACTCTTTCAATGCCAGACTTGGCATCTTGCTATGTTTGGCAACCATTCCCAACTAGAGAGGGCGAAGCATGAGCCAGTTCACCAGATAACATTTCCAAGTTTCCAGTGACTACAATTAGGCCATTCGGCACTGCCTCTTTCCATATTGATCCACTTGCTCTGATTGTCACTACAGGCATCACGAGAGCTCGGGGTTGAATCTATACAAACCAGTCAATAAGTTAGATAATTAACAGTTAATAAGAAAAACTCACATGGCTGCATAGCACTCTTGCATGCCTCCCAACTGGAACAGACTTGAGTCATTGTCCTGCTTGTACAATGGTACCTGTACCTGCCTGGAGTTGATCATCGGGCCTGGATGCTGAGCATTCTTCGGCTGTGATCTCTTGCTTCCCCAGGCCACCAACACGACATATGCCTCCATTTGCTCCTCCGTGTAGCAAGTCTAGCAGGCGCGCTGATGCTGCATGCTTCGGAACCAGAATACCATACACAGAAAGCCTTAATGATACCAGTAACGGCCTGTAGGAAATAGCGGGGGTATACCCTGGGGTATATACTCAGAAAAGCATTTTGGTGATGTGATGCTCATAAGTGAATGCACACATCCAAAGGTTATTGATGACGGGCCAAAGAAAGATGAGTTTGTCGGATTGGGATTGGATGATCTCGTAGTAGTCAAAGTAAGCTAACAGCATCACTTGCTGGCACTCCGCAATGCAAGTGACAACTTTCACACCAGGCCTTGAAGCAGAAACATTCCAGATGGTTGAGTGCGATGCGTATATGAAGCACAAGCTTCAAGCCAAATTGGTCCCCCTTTTCTGTCAGAACAGTTTGTCAACTTGTATTGCACAAAACATATCTTGGTCTCGATGTTGAGCAGCTGCAAACCATTCAGAGACTCCTTCTTCAAGCATCCAATGGGTAAAGATGAACCAGGCAGTTGCCGAAAGTCTTTGAACTTTGGATCGTACCATGCCCACAGCCCAGAGCATACCTTAATGGCCTGGCTTGCTTTTCACACTTGCGGGGGATCGTGACCGACCAAGGATATTGGGAGTTGAAGACTTGAGGCCACTAGAAAATGTCTACTGCTCTGTAGGAATGGCTTCAGAATCCAGTCGGCATTGGGGGACAAGATGGTATCCGGGGGACAATGGGTGAGCGTCATGAGCGTTGAATTCTAGTAAAATGAGCTCAATAGTTTGTGATGTAGCATTTTTTAAATCAACCACCACCAAGTTGGCTTCCTCCGACTTGCTATGTTGGAGTAGTTCTTGGTATACTAAATCTAGCATGATGCAGAAATGATTGGTGTACCACTCCATGAAGACCACATAGCTCTTCTATAGTGTCATTTGATGGCATGTCCAAAAAAATGCAAGCTGCAATTACCAGTATATCAGTGGACTTGAACACAGCTTCAATGTTAAGCAGAATCACCTTTTTGGAGGAGTTGCTGCTCCAAAGTTGCTTCAATTCTCCTCTCACTTGGTATTAGGTAGCATTTTCAGAAGCTGAATTTCCATGATGATTTGTTCTTTGTCTGTTTGCATATCGATGTGCTTTGTTTCACTCTGACTAAAGTGCTGGGCTAATTGAATCCTATTTGTGAGCAGCATTGCTGCAACACATTTGTATCAAAAGAAGACAGCAGAAAAGAAAACACTCATTTTAACTAAATAGACACTAACCATTGCACACCATTTTATGCTGATTAAATGATTGAAGGGCATTGGAATTCAGACTTTATATTGGTATCTGAGCTCAACTCTTAGAAGACTACCACCAAATGGACCAGATTTAATCTCATTATTGTCTACTGTTCAAGAAAACCACCACCACTAATAATGTGAATATTTAATGGCCATTATTTTTTTATTCAATGGCCTAGGCCTCTGCAATTCTGAACTCATAATGACACTTTTTGTTCAAGGATGCACTATTTTCACCTGCCACATTGACATACATGAGCAACCAGATGGATCTTCATATTTTTTTCACAGTTAGTGGTGCCTCCTCCACCTGTTAGAGTTTAATCTGTGATTCAACATTGAGAAGTGCCACCACCATCAAAGGAGCTGAGTATGAGATTAATAACACATTTTTCAGGTTGATAGCATGCTTGGTAGGTGTATGGTTGACTACCACCTGAGTCAAGTTAGCTGGAAACTGTTTCTTGTTCCAAGAGGGGTAATTTAAGGTGGCTGTGAATTGGTGATTATCCACTGTTTATAATAGATCATGTGGCCTAGTCATAATACTTTGTTGATACAATAAGATGGCCTCTAGGAAGTCAACCAGCTCCACATCCACATCAGCCTTGGAGGTCAGCTCCTCTGACATGTTTGGAATTAAAAGAGGTTTTTTTTGAGATTAGGGTTAGTTAATTATGAGTGCTCTGAGCAGCTGCATAACTAGCCTAGGGATGGTTTGAACCTAGCTGCAATGCTAGCCTACCTATCTCACTGTCAGCTTATATACACTATTTACGACACTGAAGCAGAGCTATGCAAGGCAGTAGAAGAAGCTGCCACAGCTGAAGAAAGTGACAGAAGCTTAGAAGGGTGGGAGCAAGAGCCGACTCAGAAAGGAGGAGAGGCAGTGGAAGAAAGTGGTGGTAACTTAGATGCTTAGATGCTCAGAAGCAAAAGCTAAAAGAAGGAGGTGCCAGCACTCTAGCTACATCTCGCAGCAAATACAACTGTGAAAGAGGTTCTAGGTGGAAGAAGAAGATAAAGTATGAGGCAGAGGACTTGGAGGATGAGCCAAAGGCAAAGAAAGTGGCCTAGAAGCAGTGGCAGAAAATGGTGGAAAAAGAGGGATTTGTTTCTGTACCTGCAGTAGTGCAGAAACCGAAAGCTGCTGAGGAAAGGTGATGGCAAGAGAGCCAAGGAAGGGGACCTTTATTAGTGTCCTGCTGAGTGAAGGGATTCAATTAGTAGGTTGAAATGGGCAGTTTGAAGCATGATATTCTGTGAGGCTGCTTTATTAACTTTAGCTCATCACACCTACTGCTTGCAAGCAGTCATTGTGGTACTTGCAGGAGCAACAATAGGTAGATTTGAAGAGGAGGTGATTGGCTCTGTTACAGCAGCCTTTAGGAGGGAGGAAGAGTCTTTGGGTTAGGGCTTGAGCCATTCAAGGGGCAATTTCCACACTATTTGGCTAGGCTTTTCCTATGGAGGGGAACATTGGTAGGCAATGATACCTGGTGAGATCAAATGTTTGAGCTAATTTGGTCAACAGAGGCCAAATGAAACAGCCTTTAAGTCTGCTGCTTACAGAGAGGCAGCTAACTCACTGAAAAGCAGCCATGCTCTGAAAAGATTGCTGGATTACAGGAATGTAAGCAAAGCTTCTCTATTGGTGATACAGCAGATGCCAAAGGACAGATTTCAGATCCAACAAAGTTCTTTTTTCATGAGAAGGATGCCAATGTGAGTACTTATCTAGTGGACTGATTCTATGCTGATCATGTACTACAGGGCAACATGACTAGTTACTTCGATAATAATATTTTTTAACATTTTCATCTCACTTTCTGGTACACACAAACTGGGTCACTGATCCCGTGGTTCAAGAGTATGCACAAAACAATTGTATTACAGAATCTCATTAACAAAATTGTTCATGTTCACATGAATGAATGAAATAAAGAAAACATCACCGAGAGATCCAATTTTCTTTTGGTTTCCAACAGCTTTCACCAGTCAGAAAATAAAAAGTGAACCAATGGGACACGTCTCACCATGAGCCTAGTACAATGTCAGTATCCTGATCTTGGCCTGGTTTTCCTTCAGTTTCCAGATTTCCTCATCTTTGAAGTTGAAAACAATTCCAGTTACCTGTGTCCACGACAAAATACCTCCCTGAGAGGCATGTTCAATAAGAGACCAACTTCCTCTCCAGTATGGAAGTCAATCAAGTGGACCAGGAACCAACCACAGGGATCATAGATTTCCTGATTGAACTTGAGGTTCTCCGGGTTTATTTGTTTCAACAGAATACATTATATACTTCAATGGGAATTAAAAACTAAAATGAAAAACTAAAATATATGTTGGTAAATAGTGTCAGTCCATTCATTAGATGTATATAAAGCTTATACAAAAGATCCGGTAAGATTTGGTGGTCAGAAAAATTTGTTACAAAGAAAAAAAGATAATGAAAGGGTAGACTTTGTTATGTGTTCAAATAGATTCTGGAGGCTTCCAGACCATTTCCAATTGATTTCCAACCTTCAAAACCCCCATATATACTATTGCTTACTCCTCAAAGTCATTTGTTGAATTAATATACTAGTAAAAGTAGGAGGAGGAGGAGGAGGACATTGGTCACCACCATGAAATAAATAGCCTGAAGATGGTTGGAATATGTTTGGTATATGTCTAATGGCATGGGACAGTTGATTGGAGGTATCCTAGATGTCACTTCAAATTGATATTACCAGAAGAGGAAAGGGGACTAAATGGCTACTACTATGAAATAAATAGCCAGTGCTTAGGAAACGGCTGGAATATGTTTGATAGATGTCTTATGGTAATACTGGGACAGTCAATTAGAGGTATCCTAGATGCCACTTTGAATTGATATTGCTAGTGAAGGGAGTAGAAGGGAACCAAAAGGACACCCTACAAAATAAATAGTTAGTACTTAGGAAACAGCTGAAATATGTTTGGGAAATAAATCAAAAACATCAGAGACTTTGAAAACATGTCATTGTGAGCTCCACAATGCACCTCAGGATAATGAATATATGTTGAAAGTGTCAAAAATGCGGATATGGTTTCTATTTTCATCCTATTTTTATTTATATATCTTAGAAGCATGTAGAACTCCAACTTGGTATCACATTGCATTTAGCACACTCCACCATCTAATTAATCACCAGTAATTACAATGTGCTCTCCTTTGCCATCATTTGCTGCTGTAGAATAGTCAGCCATGCACTTGTCTCGTGTGATTGCCTCAAGGTAGAAATAATTTCCATGGCCTCCACGTATGAATTCCGCCAATTCTCCAATGAGAGCGAGAGTCCGCTATGTCACCCTTCCTTGAATTCTTTGAGTGATATGCATATGGCTGCTGCAGCCAGCCTGAACACTCAATCGAGCTGTTGGTTCTGAACAAATCTATGTAGCTGGATGGAATCAAGGAAAAGTATGTCCAGTATGATGTCTTCGAACAGATTGCCCGTGAATACTTCTTGGTGTATTATTGGTGGTCCATCATTAATAGGAACCTAGCTCACATTCAATAATTATGTTGGATTGGAGATAAAATGACATACTACATACTAGTGTTGCCAGAACTTGGCTTACATTATGACTCGGAGCCAAAGCTGATGTCAATTTTAGCCGACCCGCGTCCAATCAAGCCGTGGGAAAAACCACCCGTTGCCGCGACTTTGTAAGCTCAAATTGCAGCTTTAAAGCTAGCTCGAGACTCAGAGTTGCTCAACTAACTTCATCATTGATGCATCAATCACGCTGAGTTAATACATCCATGCTTCGTCTCGTCTCGTGCATCTCATTCGTCACCTTACACCCTCAGATCTGCGGTCCAATTAACATTCAATCACCGTGAGTTCCTATGGTTGTCTTCAGCATTCTTCACTCATCGTGGTCGTTCCACTATCTGCAGACACTCGCGTCTTATACATTCAAATTTCTTATCAGATGCCAGGTCGCCACTGGATAGAGTTGGGCTGTGCCGCATCACCGTGTTGGCTTGGGGCAAGGTGAGATCTTTGCTTGACTCATCTCCACTTTATCTTTGACGTGTTTTCAAGTTAACTACTTACGACTCGCGCCATGTATCCTGTATGTGATGCGTGATATTGGTTCTCATTGCTTGATGCCTACCTACTCTCGTCAAGTGGTCTCGGATCATTCTAGTGGTTCCCGATCGTTCTAGTGTCCCTCAAAGCCTCGCATCGTCATACCGATCAACCTTTATTCATTGTTTATAAGCTGGCCGCCTTGTCTTCGTCATAGACTCCTGCTGAGTTATACGTCTCGCTATTGGTATTCCTTCTTGTCTTTCGGCCGACCACCGTTTCTACCCATATACCTCTCTTGTATAAACCTGTTTACCTATGTGGTGTTTGAGTGCTGACTTGTCGCCATGGCTCTGTATGAGATTCACGAAATCCCAATCAACAACTTCGCAAAGCGCATTTATAAAATGCTTTTCCGACTTTCACTAGACGACGGCAATGACGTCACCATCGATCTCAGGCTGACACCAACCTCCCCATACAAACGGCGCCTGCTTGCTTGCGTTGCCGATACCATGGAGACACTCAACGTTGATCCCGCAAAGATCGCCGAGGTTCACACTGCATGCGAGACCACGACATTTCCCACCAACTGGCCATCATTTCTTGAAGATGTACAAGACGAGCTGTTCCACACGGCCTACTCACGCTACCATGTTTGGAGATATACGAAGGCAAACAGCGGGAAACGTAAGGGTCGAAACTGGCCGTCTGATCCTTGTCCTAGCAGTTCAAACAAGCAAGCTACTATTGATTAGTCTCAAAACCGACCATCTGCAGCCACGCGTCAAGCTGGCCGCTCTGACAAGCAAGCTACTACTACCGATCACCCTCTGGCCTCGTCGCAAGGTGCTACAACCCCAGAGTAATCAGCAAGAAGAAGCGCAAGCCGTGCAACCAGGTGAGCAAATATGTAATATTGTAACTCTTGCCCTTTGTTGACAAATATCACAGTGTTCCTAAGGATCTGTGCCGTTCTCTAGTCGAACACGAGTACTTTTGGTACCTATAGCGTGTAGCATTTGCCAGTGGGTATTTATTCTCGTAGTACCATACTACGTAGGGCACGTACGTTGCCGCAGTCTGACTTGTAACCGATATGTACTGTGTAGTATAATAGTAATCCTGATTTTGTAACTTATGCGCCTCAGTCGTCTCTAGGACCTTGCCGTGAACAGGCGAGAAGAAGCCCAAGCGGAGCAGATATATTAATGTCGTGCCCTTTGTTGCAAATATCACCGAGCATGAGGACTTTTACCTATAGCCGTGGTTATTTATTCTTGTATGGCACACACGTTGCCTCCGACTTGTAACTGAACATGTATTGAATATTAAATCTTAGCCGAGTCCGAGGTTGCCCGAGCTCGCACCTCCATTTGGATTAGTCTCAGACCAGAAAACTCGGAGTACATATCGTAAAGATCCCGTAGCCTACACTAGTCCGCCGAGCACGTCAGATTTGGATCGGGCTTAGCCGGTTAACGTGAACTATATGCTGCACCCACTCTGTCAAAAATGCTTCCGACGTTCAGTATATTGGACTTAGGGCAAGTCAGCCTGGGACCTCTTAGCTCTTCATTTCTTACTTCCCTCTAAGATGGCTGCTCCTCATCAGTCTCGCAACTCTCGCCGTACAAGGCAACCTTTTGGTCCTGGTGCTCCGAGTCCGAGTCCTGCCCAGCTCTCAAACGGAGGGTCTAGATCACGGTCCCGACAGCGGTCAGGGTCAATGTCTGACTCTCAGACGATCAAGCCTCGTCCTCGTCCTCCCTCACGTAGTTCAAAACCCCCTGGTTCGACCACCGCCACTGTCTCCCTCCCTTCTGGGAGAGCTAGCTGACCCATGGCTCCTGTATCTGAAGAGGAGTTAGTCATCGACGAGTCCTCTGGGTCCGATGACAAGTCTAATTCCATCGATCAGTCTTTAAATGTCATCGAATGTAAAGAATTTTGACGACTTCTGCTCCTGCTTCATCAAAAGCTCCAGGACTGAGAAATCCCTCATCGTACAAAAATCCGTGAGGACATCATTAGCGCTTGGCAAAAGAGTTTCATTGCGCTGAAGAAGGAGCTAAACGTAAGTCAGTGCTCACAAACGTCGCATGATATGCTAAAATTCCACAGTGCGCTCTCGGGCATATTTCTTACACCGCCGACATTTGGTCCAACGACAACCGACGGCCCTTTCTTGCTCTTACTGCACACAACAGTGTTGGGTTGCATTAGTACACAGTCTGCTTGAACACTGTCTGCTAACCATTTTACAGTGTTTTCAATTTTTCTGTGCAGCCACTGAATATCAGGCATGATAATGAGGAAAGTGAAGACATAAACAACATCTATATGACACCAACTCTTGCCAGTGACATCAGAGCAATAAAGAAAATATTTCAGGAGCTGCCAGTGTATGTATGGTATAATGTATTTAAAATACAGCTACCCTCCATTGGTGAAAACACCTAGTAGATATTTCACAGGAATACCAGATAACATACAGATAATATGTTTCAATATCCCATAATATCACACAATCCTTTACATTGTCATATATCCATAGGACATATAGCATATATGGTAATTACTGTAAATAACATTGTAACTAACCCTATCTGCATTTCCTAACTACTTCTTGAAGAGAGTCAGGTATGCCTTACATGGGCCAAGCATCGGATCAGCAACATCTGCAAATACATATATGCCAGCAGGGATATAGCATGTGGTATTGCTTGCTTTACCCATGACTCAGATACCAAACCTGAGTCCAGTTACCACGGTTCCAACATATTGCAATGACATTCTTTCTTGCTTTCTTGTCATGTTGTGCTACTTTTGTCTTGCCAATTTTTACTTATTAGTTGTCAAACCAGTTTGTATTCCTCAGAGTAGATGTTATTGTTCAAATTCAATGCCAGTTGAAGCAACTGCCAACTTATATCTGGGCGAGGTGTTGCACAGTTCGCTCAACTCTCCCCTCAAGCCCAGTGAAAACTGGTTATGGTCCACTGGCTATGGCCACATGTGGTCATGTGTGAATTTCTCAATTTCCATATCACTAGATATGATTTTTTCTTGCTCATGTCATGCAATTTCGACTGGATCACACAAATAACATCTTGCATCACACAATTTATTACAATGGAAATTGTTAATTGTGATTGTAATACTGCAAGGGTATGTTTCAATTCATGGTGCCCCATGTTCCTCCTCTCTTTTCAACTCCTACCACCATAGATACCATGACCACATCCGCCAGTGACACATCATTTGGGCCGCTAGTGGTCAACTACACACATTATTCCACTGGCCGATTTGGAGGTAAGTAACAACGATGTACACTGTGTTCCAACAGATAGACACTCATGTTCTTCACACACATTCCCCTGACACTCTCGAGCAGGAGTGATGTAATCTGTACTCGTTCAGTGACCTCCTCTGGCGGCTCCCTCGTGGAAGTTCCCAAGAAGAAATTGAAGAAGGGTAAGGAAAAGGAGGACCTCTCATCTTTCCATTTGAGGTTTACCAACCAGGATATTCAGATGTGATACAGCAAGTCGGGCATTTCCTGGAATGATGAAAAGGACACAAATATTGTTCAAACATTCACCCCACCAAAGGTATCTTTCCTTCACAAATACCATAGTAGCTGCCGTTGTATTCAATTACTTGAATCGCATTATGACATATAGAGCCTGGAAACATCTCTGCAAGATGGAAGACATTCTTCGGGGCGACACAACGGGCGTATCATGGCGGCACCAACACCAACACCCCTGCCAACAATCCGACTCTTTCCGCTGATTGTTCCATCGATCTGGTTCTTTCTGTCGCTCCTCCCATTGATCTGACTCTTTCCGCACTCTAGACAATCCAACACTTCACTCACCACTTGAGCAATCACCTTCTCTAGCTCCACCGTGGGATCAAGTCCTGGACCATGACTGAGTCCAGATTGGAGTTAGAGGGCATCCAATATGGCAAGGAGTGCTTGAATCCGGAACATATTTGAGAGATTGTGACTTGGATGCAACTTGGGAGGCCGTAGACCGAGATTGTATGAGTGGAAAAGTCGTATAGGAAATGGCCTACGATGGGGTGGATAAAACCTGCTGTTCAAGAAAGATCATCTTAGTCCTTCCTCGCGGTTTCACACTCTTGAGCGTCAGTTTTAACCTTGTGACTACATCATGAAGCTCTGCCTGCCCGTCTGTTTATTGAATGAGGTAGTTGACCTTGTATCTCATTTTCCTTGCGACATTTGGGAGAGGGCGGATCTGAAACTTGGTTAGCGGCATGTTTGGAGCACGAAGTCTTCTCTGAATGAAATAAGTATACAGTCAGTGGCTATTCAGAGCTGTCCAAACTGACACTTGTTGTAAATCATTGGTCTATACTGATTGACCGCTCATGATACCCCGGACTAGAGACTGGACATATCAAAACCCAGACCTAAGGTCAGATGACCTACCCCTCTGTCCTCCTCATCTAGAACACTACATCACCATGTCATCACCACAGTCATTTCATTCCTGGTATGTAGTTAGTGATAAGCGCAGAAAGCGTTGTTGGGATGGGATAACCACTAAAGGGGACTTGTAGGTCACACTGGAGTCCACTGTGAGTAACCAACAATGATATTGAGCGAACAACAATGAGCTAATGACCTGGAGTCCACTGTGAGTAACCAAGGGAAACAGAACAGAGGACTCCAAGGCTTAAGTCTAGTGGCTGTAAATACTGGCAAACAACTAGCAGCCACATTCATCCACAACTGTGGGAATAATCATCACAACTCGAAGAAAAGAAGGTAGAGGTGTGTAGAGCGACCACAAAGGTCTAGAACCTCGAGGAGAACAGTCTAGTGGCTGTAATACTGGCAAACAACTGGCAGCCACATACACTCAGCCACAACTATGGGAAAAGAAATCACAACTCGAAGAAAAGAAGATAGAGTTGTGTAGAGCGACAACAAGGGTCTAGAACATCAAGGAAAAAAGTTTGCTTGCACATCCAGACAACTTCTTGTTACTTTTGGTGATTTCGCACTCTTTTCATCTTTTTATCTCATTGTAGACTTTGTAGCGCTTTCCGCTACTTCTAAGCATCACCATTGGATTCCCCATGGTCGATAACCCTATCAACATTTTCTCCTCGAGGTTCTAGACCTTTGTGGTCGCTCTACACACCTCTACCTTCTTTTCTTCGAGTTGTGATGATTATTCCCACAGTTGTGGCTGAATGTGGCTGCTAGTTGTTTGCCAGTATTTACAGCCACTAGACTTAAGCCTCGGAGTCCTCTGTTCTGTTTCCCTTGGTTACTCACAGTGGACTCCAGTGTGACCTACAAGTCCCCTTTAGTGGTTATCCCATCCCAACAACGCTTTCTGCGCTTATCAATATATCCATCACAAAATGGTTGAATTGATCAGGCAGCTGTTACAATGTGTGATTAGATGTAGAAATCTCATAGTTGTTCAGAACACAAACAGTCTCAAAATATGCCATACCCTAGAATTAGATGAAATGAAAGCATCCCTGAATGTCACCCAGGCTGAGTAGCAGGGATGCCCAGTAGGGGTAAGAGAGCATTGCTCTGATGCAGGAAGGATGCCCTGTGACAGTCTAGGAACCTCATATAAATTTGTTATATAGGACGCTTCCTGATGGTAAAGAACTCATCATAGGCCACAAATCCCGTCTGGGAGTGGGATAACCACTAAATAGCGAATGTAGGACCAATGCACGTCACATGAGATGACTCTCCTTGGCGGCGATATATGCAACGAGGGGAGGGAAGGAGTAATGTAATGCTGGTGGTTGATAAGGTTTTCTGACAGACCCAGTGCTGCCTATAGCTGGTTGCATCACTTTTTGAGGTAAAGGGTATCAGAAGCAGATTCCTCATTTCAGATCTATACTGCTACCCCTTCCACTGAGCATGGAATAATTCCCTGTTGCAGTGTGTGAAGTCAGTTGGAGATTTATCTGAGACCCCCTGTATGCCATTCTGTATGCCATTACTGAACAGGTCGGAATTTGAGTAGATGAGTCAGGATCATCACCAAAAGTAACAACTAGAAAGGAGGGACACTTTGCTGCGCCACAGCTATGGCAGAGCAGCAATCTTGAAAGGTGGAATCATCAGACGTCTTGTGCGCGAATTACATGATGACAGAGCTGACTTCCAATGAATTGATTGGCCTTTCCAGGAGTAGCTAGTGGCTCAGTGAGGAAAAGGATGTTGTCAGGGAACTGCCTGAGCAACCGGTCGGCCCCTTTTCGAACTAAATTCAATCTGATGAAGAATACCAATTACATGCCCGTGTTCTACCACAGTCTTGTGTTGTTCATTGGGTCCAGGACTCCTCGATTACCTGTGAAATGGTACTGATATTGTGACAGAGGAATGCTTCCATCCAGAATGCTTCCATCCATCATGTTCACCCAACCACTCTGGGACATCACCATCAAATTGATTGCAGCCGAGTGTTGATGCTGCCCCACGCGGTGTGTGATCAAAAAGATTCATCTCTGATGATATGTCAAACACCTTCGATGTTTGGCAACCTTGGTTCCAATACCACTGCCCTTGAAGGGCCAGAGTCGCGCAATCAGGGGGGAGTGTTACTTTTGGTGATTTCGCACTCTTTTCATCCATTTTTACTTCATTGTAGACTTCATAGCGCTCTGCGCTACTTCTAACCATCACCCTTCTAACCATCACCATTGGATTGCCCATGGTCGATAACCCTATCAACATATTCTCCTCCAGGTTCTAGACCTTTGTGGTCGCTCTACACACCTCTACCTTCTTTTCTTCGAGTTGTGATGATTATTCCCACAGTTGTGGCTGATTGTGGCTGCTAGTTGTTTGCCAGTATAGTATTTACAGCCACTAGACTTAAGCCTCGGAGTCCTCTGTTCTGTTTCCCTTGGTTACTCACAGTGGACTCCAGTGTGATCCTACAGTCGCTATTTAGTGGTTATCCCACTACCAGAAGCTTCCTAAGCTTCCTAAGCTTATCATATCCTTCCTCCAATCCTCAAAGTCTTTGGTTACAACAATCAGCTGGACAGAAAGTTAGTTTGAGACCAGAATGAATACGAACCTGCCAGAAATGTACTCACCTATCCACAAATAGTGGCTCCAGTGTGAAGACTAACCTTGGTGATGGGAAGGCCTGTAGCATCTACAAAATGGAAGCAGCCAAGTCGGCCTACTTCGTATGCTGCTTTGTGAAACAGCTGATGGAATTGCCGATGCCCAACTTATAGGGCATCCCTAGGATAAAAGTATATCAATAATCATAGTGCCGTGAGACCAAAAGGATGAACTTACGATTATTTAAGATTGTATTCATCTTCACTGATGAGAGGAGAATAAGAAGAATAGAAACTAGGTCGATGATAGTCAGCATCTGGCCTCTTGCCAGGATCTCTGACCAGGCAGGTATCGTGTTTGTGGCCAGAGATATTACCTGCACCAGGAACTAGAACAGATACGAATTATCCTGATCAGATCATTATTTATCTAACCTTAATGGTTCCATACATACATTGTAGATGGTAATTTAATACACATGCTCAGGCTCCGAATGCTCGTCCCATGACTCCATCTACAAATCCTGCTAGCATATCAGAGAACTTTCGAAGCACTACCTCATCAAAGACAGTCCTCTGTTCTGTTTCCCATTTCAATGAAGACAATTCAAGTGACCCGATCCACGAAACTAAGACAAATATTCAGTTGGGTTGTGCACTTGTGAGAACTAAACTCACCAATTGACATAATACTACACCTTCCAATCATTCGAGTCATGAGCGAGACGAGACATAGCCAATCCATCGGGATGCAGCTTCCCATCAGCAAAGGAGGGGATGATATGACAGGATCTGATGACATCCGCAGGGTTGACAAACCTGAAAGCGTTTTTGGAACTCATTGGTAGAAACTTGACGTGATCTAGTTTGCATGCTTCCCAGCCTGAAGGTTCGTCCAGGAGTTCGAACCAACGCACCCAAAGGAAATCCATCCTGCGTGCTTGGTAATCCTTTGAATGAGGCCCAAGCAATATCACGTTGGCATGATAAACCCCCAAGACACAAGCATAGCGAAAAAAATGGCCTTCGGACCGAGCATTGTTTTTGGCTGCCAACAGCATGATATCACAGTGATCAGTCTGCGGATTGACTGAGTCGGATTGGTGATGCACGTCGTACATTGTTTAGTTGACCCTGAAGAGAGAATGTCTGTATAGTCGGTTATTTTTGAATACGACGTTGCTGAGTATGGATAGGAGAACATCGGCAGGCAGATCTCCCATTTCAAAATTGTCTTGAGGAATTTTCTTTATCAATTTTCTGCATTGTACTTACTATCGCAGCGAAATCTTCCAAGTTCTTTTGAACAAACTGAGTGAGATCTTCAGGGAAGTTCTGTGAATTTCCAATCACATAAGGTCACTGCGGATCATCTGGTGTTGGATCCCCTTTGTTCAATTCCATTCTGTGAGCACGAATGCGTTGTAAGTGGGCCTCACGACGCTCAATCAATGCCAGCTGAGATACGAAAGAGTTCTGATTGGTCCTACAGAAACGGCCCTTACACGTTCGGTGTTCGAGCTCTCCCTAATAAAAGAAGATCAGCATATAGGGGAAGATGTGTGCTAGAGACATACTGGCTGTGTTGAAAACAAATCTGTCGTTCCAAACAGTCTGATGTGCGTGGCGTAATCTCCGAGTGCATGCAATTTGTAGGTAGGCAAGTTCAGTGTTTTGGCCCGCCGACCACCACTGCCCTCGGTGGGATGTGATGCCAAGGCTCCACCCTTTTGAGTACGGACCCTCACCCGGCGCTCGGTTTCACATTTTAACTCTTTCGTAGCGTATGCAGAGCAGGTTTCGGACACGAACTGCCTAATTTCAGTACCCACTTCTTCTGTGGCAGATTCCAGGATGCGTAATGTGTCGTTGGTATGCATGCACAATTTCGCCAGTGCATGCCAGTGCTTGAGTCTAAAGAGAAGTATTAAGACTCTGTCATTGTGAGGCTCAGGCAGAAGGGCCGCGAACACCGGTATCGCGCACTGTAACCCTACACGTTAAACACTGCACCCCTTGTATTCGGAGAGTAGATGACTCACCTGTAAAATATCCTCATAATCGCGTGCGGCCATTTTTTGAAGATCCGATACGTTTCTTCCGAAACGGCGTATTGTATCTCGCCCGAATGTGGGCACTTGACGGTACCTATGATAAGCGCAGAAAGCGTTGTTGGGATGGGATAACCACCAAAGGGGACTTGTAGGTCACACTGGAGTCCACTGTGAGTAACCAAGGGAAACAGAACAGAGGACTCCGAGGCTTAAGTCTAGTGGCTG
>JBBPPA010000212.1:0-29814 GCA_038091735.1 Leccinum pellstonianum
CTCAGATGATGGATTATGTTATATATATATTGTATCAACAATTATACAATAGGTTACTAGAGGGGAAAGCAGGCAAATCAAGTAAATACCACATTCAGGAGGTTATTACTGCTTTAGATCAAGCCCTGAATGATGTCACCACTCTAAGGGGTGCTTATGTAATCATCTTTGCAGATTCTGACAGCTGATGCCATCATCACATCTCCTACATCATTGACATAATGTATTATATAAAAGATGTCAAGTTTAAAATTTTAGGCACAAACTCCTGAATGATGTCACTACTCTTAGGGGTGCTTATCTAATCACCATTACAGATTCTAAGTTACATCTGATGCTAATGTAGGCACACATTGCCCCTATCAAGACAGGCCCTGGCTGCATTCAAAGCTGCGAAAATCTATTCCAAAAAAAGGAAATTCATTAAGCCATTTTGGTGTCACCAGAAAAGTTGTAGCCCCTGTTTTTGTGATTCTAATGGTGCAACAATCTAATCTATCTGATCTAATCTGGTTGAGATATGATCAAAATGGTCTCCAAACCCCAGTGATATAAGCATTCTGATTGGTCGATATTAGCCAATGGCAATTGCTGCCTTAACTAGGCATCTAGGAGGATACTCTTTTCAAGACAGAGGTTGTATTCAAAGCTGCGAAAATTTATTCCCAAAAAGGAAACTCTATTAGTCTTTTTTAGTATTATCTACATCTTATCTATCTTGATCAAATTGATTAGATCAAATGTCTAGTGATAAGATTAGAGATTATGATATCTTGGAATTTATCTGTCTCAAAGTCCCACTGGGACTCCCAATTGATTGCTGAGGGACTCCCACTTGGGTGTTATGGGAGTCCCAGTTGATTGGTATGGGAGTCCCAGTGAGGTGATATAGGAGTCCCACTTGAGTGGCATGGGAGTCCCAGTTGATTAGTATGGGAGTCCCACTTGAGCGGTATGGGAGTTCCATTATAAGTAATGAGAGTCGTAGTTGATGGGTGTGGGAGTCCCACTTGAATGGTATGGGAGTCCCATTATAGGTAGTGGGAGTCCCAGTAGATTGGTATGGGAGTCCCACTTGAGTACTGAGAGAGTGTTACGATCACTGTCGACTTCGAAGGACTTAGAGGAGTGAACGTATCTTTTTCTTTCAACGTCTTACCGTTCTCCATCTATCTTGTAAACAATACTCACTTCCTTCTCGACCAAGCTATTGACTAGCAATCTCTCTTGGTCGACCTTTTGTCGTCTTATCTCTTTATCTCTCCGTCTTACCTTCGTATCGCCTTATCTCTTTATCTCTTTGTCTCTTACTAGTATCTCGATTTCCCAATATGGTCTCCTCTCTTTCACTGCTACTGACACTGCTTGGTCCATGCCCTTTGCACCCACTATAAAATACCCCAGTAGCACGATGGTGTTCCTTAGCTAGTTCTGCGCAATCAAGCGTTATCTAACTCTTCCTCCGCTTGACCGTCTGCAAGCGAGACTCTCTCTTATCCTTTCATTACACTTGATTGGTCTCTTCGTGAGTATCTCGTCTAAGTATTAAGGTAGTCGTTACCGCTTCGCGTAACAGGGAGTCCCACTAACAGTGCAGGCAGTCCCACTTGAGTGCTAAGGGAGTCCCATTGTGAGTAGTAGGAGTCCCACTTGAGTACTGAGGGAGTCCCACATGAGTGGTATGGGAGGAGTCCCAGTTGATTAGTATGGGAGTCCCACTTGAGTGGCATGGGAGTCCCAGTTGATTAGTATGGGAGTCCCATTTGAATCATGGCATCACCATTTTATAGTCACTAAAACTATATTTAGAATCTTATGTAATCATGGAATCATCCATTTTATATTGACTGAAACCACATTGGACAAATTACATAAGCTTACATAATCATAACATTGCCATTCTATATTGAATTGAACTACATTTGGATAAATTACATAATCTTACACAATCATGGCATACCATTTGCATACTGATTACACCAGATTTGGAAATATTATATAATCTTACATCACCATATCATTCTCATTTTTATATCTTTCTTTCAAATCATTTTGATATTGAACTATACCATATTTGGAAAAATGACATAATCTTACATAATCATGGGAGTCCCATATTTGCCTCATTGATTGCAAATCATATCAAAATGGATAAACTATCATTTGAGATCTATATGTATTATGGGATTCCCTTGTGGGAGTCCCAGTTGCACACTGGGACTCCCACTGGTTGGGTGCCTGTTTACATAAAGGTCCCAAATTACATAAAATCCATTTTGGCAACAGGTCATTTTTGGTCTGGGAATCCCCCTAATAAAATAGGCTATTAGCTACAATTTTCTGTAAGAAAAATGGTAGCTAATAGCCCCCTCAGAGGGGTCGCTTGAAGTGCAATTTGTAGATCAAGGGTTCATAATCTCCTGGACGGTAACCTGGTCAAGGGTTCTCTTTATCCTTTGATGTGAGGGGTCTCCCTTATGTCTGGGATCCGACAATGACGAAGCGGTTTAGAGGTAAAAGTTTTTGTCACATGTACCGGTGAAAGTGTGTCCTACAAGTTGCGGTGGCATCCGGAAAATTTGTTGCCATCATATTCTGGGCCGGACAGGCTACAATAACAGCAGGCAACACAAGCTTGCAGTACTAGTTGCACAGGAAAAGCCCTCGATGAGCCAGAGAAGGTCGCATTAGCGATCCCTGCTGATGTAAACCGAAGTCTGGTCAGACTGTTGGACTGTCACCTGGGGGCTACACCAACACTTGGAAAGAGAATAAGATGGGGAAGAATACAAAGGACTTTGGCTAAAAGCTCAAGAGGTTAAAGCTGGGTCTACCAGCTATGACCGACTCGAGTATTTATACAATAGGACTATCATTCTACATACAGGCGGACTACATGAGGTGTTATCTACATACATTCTAAATGACATTAGGTCTACATAATGATATAAGGGAGTGACTAGTAATGGAATGATAGTGGTGATGACATGGTAATGTAGTGACATCGAGGATGAGGGCTGAGGGTAGGTCATCTAACCTTAGTCCCAGTGTCAGTTTGTCCGGACTCTAGTCGGTGATGCCAGACTGTGCTCCGGACTGTGAGCAGTTGGTTAGACTAGACCAGTGATTTACAACACTACCCCCTCTTTAAGGCGTGGATTCCTGTTACAAAACTATTCATTTTCTACTCTTCAAAGTCACGTGACCTGCTTAGTCAGCATCATGTGACTGCTTACATAAGCATTATCTTTCATTTCTCACTTTTCACTTTTCAAAGTCACGTGATCTACACAGCCATCGGTCACATGACTTATCTTGGTAGCACTCGGTGGACACTTAACTATATTAGATAGCACTGCTTATCCAGACTGGCCGTAAGCTGGTCTGTGTGCACATGTCAGGAAGTATAAATACTTGAATGCAGCAACCAAACAAGCCAGTCTTGTTCTGGTTGGATTCCCTCTAACCTATACTTGTCCCTTCCATCCCACTTGTCTCTTGCTGAGGTGCCATAGTCCTTATTGGGTTATAGGTTGCCTTCAATTCCAGACATGCAGGATTCTCTGAAAGAAATAATGCATGAAACTCCATCAAGGAGAGACTGCAAATTTTTCTTGGAGCAGATGGATTCAACCAGTGAAAGTCCACGACAGCGGTGAGTCTTGGTGTTACTGACATCGTCTGCAGTTTGCCATGTCACATCAGTCACATCAAATCCCTTCCACTTCACCAGGTACTCCAATTTTCTCCTTTTTACTCACGATTCCAAGATCGACTCGACTTTCCATTCCAAAACACCTTCTTCATTGACAAGGACTGGGTCCGGTCTAACCACTGGTTATCCAGGAAGTGTGTCCAATTTCTTCATGCAGGATACGTTGACTGTCGGTGAGCATTTAACACTTTTGGGCAATTTTAGCTTCACCGTGTTGCCTCAAGATTCCAGAATCTCGTATGGTCCAATCCACTTTTGAGTGAGTTTCTTTGAGTTGTAGGGAAGATCGAGATGGTCAGTACTAAGCCAGACCTGATCTCCGATTGCATAGGAGTCCAGAGCTTTGCTCCGTTTGGAGTCTGCCACCGCCTTCATCCATTCGGCATTATCTACCAATGCTTGTTCAACAAGCTTGTGAGCTTTCCTGGCTTCTTGTACAAAAGTCGCCACCTCCGAGTCCGACTTTGAGATTTCAAATCCCATACACGGCATGTAGTTCTGTGTGACACTGAACGGTATGCTGCCGGTTGCCCGTGTAACCGAGTTGTTGTGCTGGAACTCCACAATTTTCAGGAAATCAACCCAGCGATCCTGTTCCTTTGCACAGTACAGTCATCCACTGTCATTTGCGTTCCCACTGTCATTTGTGTTACCACAAATCAAGGTGCTCTGTCATGCAACTTGCTGCCCAAGTTGCTTAACCAATTAGGATATGATACTGTACTGTAGATACAATATATGTAGTGTATATAATAGTTGTTGAATCTCGCACGATGCATCAATCTCGAGGTGAAATGAAGTGATTTGCTATTCATTGTTCACTTTCCACATGACTTACAATTTCCAGTGCTTAAAGACCTGGTGGATGCATGGAGGTAACTATGAAAATTATTTGCAGCATAAAGATCTTGATGAGCGACTCTGTATTGGTTTGCCTTGAGGATGCCAGTTCAGTGTGTATTTCTAGGTCATTATCGTCATCTTATTGCAACCAATTATTCCTAAAATGGAAATCAAGGCACCACGGCGATAGCTTTGTTCAAAAACAGTGTTCGGTGTCACCAAACATCTGAGTCAGTTACAATGGTAGGCCGTGCATACTCAAAGACTAAGAAACAGACAAGAGAGGCAGAAAAAAAAAAAGAGGAAACCATTGGAATTGAAAATCGATAACCGGCTAGATAGAGATCAACGTAACAATTCTGCTGATATGCTTCTTTTGGTCTGTCACAAATGGTGGTGCAAGCACGATAACAGCTCAAACACTACACATGCAACCACAACTACATAACCCCATGGATGCGGCCCATATTTATTTAAACCACTATTCATATGTATACAAATGGTTTTGTAGCCTCTGATGTTGAGCATTTATCATTGTTGTGGCATGCGTGTCCATGCAAATTTGCTGATGCAAATGACGGTGGATGACTATATGCCAGAAGATAACCAGCTAAGTCATGATTGACTCGTTCAGTCTGTGGCTGATAGGTGGTGGAAAGTTTCTGTTCGATGCCTAGCATCTTACAGAGCTTTTTGGTGAATGCTGAGGAGAATTGAGGTCCCCAGTCTGAAACCACTGATTTCGGTAGTCCATGCCGACATCATACATTGTCTCTAAATAATGTAGCTAACTGAAGAGAAGAAATAGATTTAGAACTAAGAATGAAAATTACTTCTTTCGAGAACTTGAAGCAGTCTACTATTACACAAACATTGTCAAATCCGTTAACCAGAGGGAAACCTGAAATAAAATCTACCGAAATGTCTTCCCAAGGACCAGTTGGTACCGGTAATGGCATAAGCTTTCCGGCTGGCGGCTTTGATGATCCCTTCATGAGGGTGCACACCTGACACCGGTCTACATAATTATAAATATCCTTTCGCATGGTCGGCCAAGCAAATTGCCAGGCTACCAGCGAGTAAGTCCGTTGTTGACCGCCATGTCCAGGGACTGGCGAATCATGACAGATTGAAATAAGAGAAGTACATACAGAAGGAGAAACAAAGACACTTCAGGCGACCACTTCTAGGTGGCTAATAAAATAGTGGCTAAGAGCCACTTTTTATATGGGGAGTCCCTGGGCCAAAATAAAAGTCTCCCAAAACCAAATTTAGACTGTTTGGATCCATTATGTCAGCAGCACCCAAGCAGGTGGGACTCCCATTATTCTAGTGGAAGTCTCACAATATGACTTTCGTACACTTTTCACTACACTTTTTCCATACATCTTTTGGCAATGCACTACACTTTTCACTACACTTTTTTGGTAGTCCGCTACACTTTTCACTAACTTTTTTGGTACACTTTTTTAGTAATGCACTACACTTTTCACTACACTTTTTTGGTACACTTTTTTGATACACTTTTTTTTGGTCATCCACTACACTTTTCACTACACTTTTCACTACACTTTTTGGTGGGATTTTGAGAAATATTATGTAAGCATTGCTGAGGTGGGAGTTCTATAAATCAGAATGATCATTGAAATTTGATTTTTTTTTCAATATTTTGGGAAATTTCTTGACATATACAGTGGGACTCCTACAACATGGGACTCCTTCAATATATGTTGGAATCTGACTGGGACTCTCTCTGACCTATATAGAGCTTCTTTTGGCTATGTGGGATTCCCACAGCATGTAAGTGGGACTCCCTTAGTAGCATCTGAGTGATCTCTCTCTGATCTATATTGGACTGCTTTTGACTTATATGAGACTATCTTTGACCTATCAATGGGACTCCCTCTAGATGGGACTCCCAAACATAATTTGAAAAGCTCTGAAATTATATGTTATGTAATGGTAATGTGAAATTGAACTTATGTATGTTTTCATAACTGTTTTGATCTTATCTTATCTGAATCTAATCTAATCTAATCAATAAGATCAAATATTGTATATTAAGTTTCAATCTCAGTATGTGTCAAATTGTGATTACTTAGCAATATGGGAAATTAAGGTACAGACATAATATTAATATGTATTATCAAAGAATCAAAATTTGTACCTTAATTTTAACCTTGACACTTTTCGTGTAATGATTTATCAGTAGCAAAAAGTCTAGTAAAGTGTACCAAAAATATATAGTGAAAAGTATAGCAAACTACCAAAAAGTGTAGTGACAATGGTAATAGACAATCAAAAAAACGTAGTAATAAGTGTAGTACAATGGTAGTAAAGTGTACCAACAAAGTGTAGTGACAAGTCTAGGGACTACCAAAAAAAGTGTAGGGAAAAAAAATGTAGTAAAGTACTGAAAAGTGTAGTCCAATATGTTGTCAAGTGTACCAAAAGTGTAGTGGAGAGGGTAGTAGATTTCCAAAAAAGTGTAGTAAAAAGTGTAGTGAAAGTGTAGTGACAGTGTAGCAAAGTGTGCCAAGAAAGTTTAGTAAAAAGTCTAGTCAAGTCTGACAATTTTAGAACTTGTTCTTTTGATTACATATAGTTTATGCATGTTAATAGTATATATATAGATATATCCAACAGTTTATTATCCCCTCTATATCCATTCCCATCATCCTACAACATATTTTCGAGTTTTTCACTTGTATAGACTACTATATTTATATAATATATTGTAATGGATATATTGTCAGGGCAATGATTGTCCCTTCTGGACCTGTTGGATACACACCTTCCATGATTTTACACTATTTTCGCAATTTAAATTGAAGATGTGGTGAGCGATTTAAATCTGAGGAGATTTAGGAGATTTAGGAGATTTGCAAAACATATCTTAAAAGTGTTATTATAGCTTCCACAATGCTTTTACAACTATTCTAAATAGACAGTCATGTGTCCATACTGTAGTTGAATGTGTCTATTGCATGTGCCTAGCCCCATAATGTCCACATATTCTCATAATTGCGAAACTATGTCAATCTACCACCAAATTTATGATATTATGCACAAAACTGATTATTACAGCTTCCACACACCTTCCAGGGATGTTCTGAGTAGATAGATATGTCTCTGAAGTGTATTGGAAAGTGGTTGTAATATGTGCCTAGCATATAATCACCACAAGGGCTCAAGATTGCGAAAATATATAAACAAAAATCAGAGATTGATGACTAGATACATATATCCCACTACAACTCATTGAACACAATGACACTTATTGCACTTTAGCTGTCTTCAATCTTACAGTATTGTTGTTTTAGGGCTAGGCACATGTTATAAACACTTTCCCACACACTGTAGAGATATAACTATCTATTCAGAACATTCCTAGAAGGTGTGTAGGAGCTGTAATAATCAGTTTTGTGCATAATATCATAAATTTGGTGGTAGATTGACATAGTTTCGCAATTATGAGAATATGTGGACATTATGGGGCTAGGCACATGCAATAGACACATTTCACTACAGTATGGACACATGACTGTCTATTTAGAATAGTTGTAAAAGCATTGTAGAAGCTATAATAACACTTTTAAGATATATTTTGCAAATCTCCTAAATCTCCTCAGATTTAAATCACTTACCACATCTTCAATTTAAATTGTAAAAATATTGTAAAATCATGGAAGGTGTACATACAACAGGCCCAGAAGGGACAATCATTGCCCGTACAATATATCCATTACAATACATTATATAAATAGATAAGTGAAAATATCGAAAATATGGTCTAGGATGATGGAGAGGGGTCTACAGCAGATAGTAAACACTTACTACACTTTTCCCTACACTTTTTTTGGTAGTCCCTAGACTTGTCACTACACTTTGTTGGTACACTTGACAACATATTGAACTACACTTTTTCAGTACTGTACTACACTTTTCCCTACACTTTTTTGGTAGTCCTTATACTTGTCACTACACTTTGTTGGCACACTTTACTACACTTTTTACTACACTTTTTTTGTAGTCCACTACCCTTTACACTACACTTTTTCTTGGTAGTCAACTACACTTTGCACTATCCTTTGTCATACTTTACTACACTTTTCATTGCATCTTTGTGGTACACTTTACTAGACTTTTTGCTACACATAAATTATTACACACAAGATGTCAAGGTTATACTGAAGGTACACACTGTAATTCTTTGATAATGAATATTACAAATTGAGGTACAAGAATTTCATGTTGTTAAGTAATTACAATGTGACATATAATAATTTTTAAACTCAATCTGCAAGAATTTTATGTTATTAAGTAATCACAATGTGACATATAATAATTTTTAAACTCAATCTACAATATTTGATCTTATTGATTAGATCAAATTACATTCAGATAAGATAAGATCAAAACAGTTATGAAAACATACATAAGTTCAATTTCACATTACATAACATATAATTTCAGTGCTTTTCAAATTATATTTGGGAGTCCCATCTAGAGGGAGTCCCATTGATAGGTCAAAGATAGTCTCACATAAGTCAAAGGGAGTCCAATATAGATTAGGGAGAGATCACTCAGATGCTACTATGGAAGTCCTACTCATATGCTATGGGTGTCCCACATAGTTGCATCCAATGCCTGAAGCGTGTATGATGCGCACGATGTTGTGCCCAAGTGTAAGAGGGTTCTTCTTCATGGTGTTGAGGTATGTGTTCTTGTCCATGGAATTGTTGTCGAAACTGGCATCCACCCATGCCTCCGCTAATGCCACGAGGTCCGACGGGTACTGAGAACTTGTTGAGGATGTGTTGCACACATATGTTCATAATGTGCGGAAAGCACATGATGTGCCTATCGGCGGCATTGAACCCAAGAGGCAGCTCATGCCAGTGTGCAGCAAGGAGTAATTCCAGGTGTTTCATCATTGTAGCATTGTTCTCGGCATTGTCAACGGTAAAGTGGCCAGTCTTCACTGTAATGCCGGCTCGATCGAGGAGATATAGAACTGTACGTGCAAGAGATTCACCTGTATGGTTGCCTCGGATACGATGAAAGGCAAGAAGTGTGGTCTTCATCTTTAAATCCGACAGCGTCTGGGAGTCTCCCGCTATCCAATGGGCCATCACTGCCAGATAGGGCTTCCCACTATCGCTGGACCAGATATCGGTTGTGAAAGACACGTTCCCTAGTAGTGCGCTCTGAGCACAGCATCGATCAGTATTATGTCCCATGAAGATCGGGATACATACCGCAAGGTCTTGCTTCAACACAATGAAATAGTCCAGTGCCATGCCTTGATAATCTCCATTTTGATCTTACTTCGGTGTGGGATGTCTTTGTTGCTAGTTATGGTGTTTGAAAGTCCAGTTGCGCAACCTGTAAAAGACCGGCAACTGGACTGGACTGACACCAGTTGCAACCGAACTGCAGTTGCCGGTTATGCCCACTTTGAATTTTGATTGGTCTAGTCTTTTGAATTTCATAAAATTCAAAAGACTGGACCAAAACCGGTTGCAACCGGTCCGGCTATGGTACCCCTGGGATTCCCATATTTTGGGGCATCTCCACTGTAGGTACTATTAGGGTCACACTAATGATGAAATATGCTCAGTGATAGACTCACGAGTGGCAGGGTTTACAAATCGTATCTTTGCCCTGTTGTCACTTGAAAAAATGGTTGATGTCGAACATTGAAGAAGTCTTCATTTGTGAACAGTTTGTGTTCAGGAGTGGATCAGGGGGTATTCAATGGATGGTCGGTTGGATAAGAGGGTATAGGAGGTCCTTGTCGACGTGGTACTTGACTGTCGTCTTGGGAATCCAATGAAGTTGACTCAACTGCATCAAGAGTGGCCGCAAAATCTTCATCGCCGTCTGCTGTAATGCCTCTATAAGAACTAAGAGGGCGATGGTAATAATGAAGGATTACCTGGAGCAGGCTCGGAGGGCAATAGCTCAGGTTCCACGACGAGCTCGCTGTATCCCTCTTTGGCAGGGCTCGGACAGCATGGTTTCAAGTCGACGGTAGGTTGGTCCGGCGTCTGGCGTCCACCTGCTTTATGTATCCTCTACTAATGCCATATCGTGTATGTAACCTGCAGCGACACATGGTAGGTAGCCTCACCTCAAGAGCAAGGTGCTTGACTGGGGGCTATGTTTAGATGCGAAGTTGCCGAACCTCGTGCTTAGACCCTCGTCCGAATAGTCATGTAGTAACCCATCTCGAGGTCTGGGCATGGTGGTAATACGTTCAAGGGAAACCTTGCTCAATTTCTGGTTGAAGACTTGGATGAGGAGTCATCGGTTAGATAGAGTAGTATAGATATATATAAAGGGAGACACATGTACAAAGGCTCATCAATGGTAGCACGTTCGAGGGAAACCTTGCTCAATTTCTGGTGGGAGATGAGGAGTCTACCACCTGTCAAGAGCCCATCCGCTATGTGTCTTGATGATGATGAAGTTCCAATTGGCTGTCTGTATGATGAGTACTTCACTAGCGATCTACACTGGTAGTGTTTTGAGGTCTGGTTCTAAGACCAATGAAAAACCAATTTTTAACCAGACCAGACCGATAAAGACTGGTCCTGATTGGTCTGGTCCATCCTGATTCTGATTTACATCAGTCTTGGTCTTTTGATTTTTTCGAAATCAAAAGACCAACCAAAAACCGGTCAGGACCGGTCTTTCAGGCGGACTGATGTTAGCCCCTATTAGGTAGTATATTGACCGATTTATCCTGATTTTCCCACAATTTTACGATTTTATTTGAGATAGTTATGATAATTTCTCAAAGTACCTTCTCCAAAATGACATATGACTCGAGATCGGCCATATCTTGGCCGCATATGGGCAGAATTACATACTTCTTGGCGAATAATGTGGCCATGTGACCCGGCTATCATTGGTACAGCCACCCCTAAGCGCCAATCTCACGCTATTATATTCTCAGAAATAGGCTTTCTAAGTAAATATACTCGACTCGGAGAATGACATGTAATCTTAAATCAATCATATCTCGACGACCCCTGAACCGATTTAGATGACCAAAATATGGGCCGGAAGCCAGGAATCGGTAGTATTTTCCAGACCCCTGACAACCGGTAAATGACTGTAACCGGACCGGCAAAAGACTGACAAAGACTGGCAAAAGACCGACAAAGACCAAAAAATCGGTTTTTTGCGGTCTTGGTCTGGTTTTTCCATATTAGGAAATTCACAAGACCGGTTATGGTCTCGGTCTTGCCCAAATAAGGCAAAAGACCAGACCAGACCAGACTTTAAAACACTAGATCTACATGACGATTACTTCGACGAGATAAGCTGTCGGCTGGAGCACGGGGAATCCCTGTTTACATGTCCCATGGAGCCTGCCAATGATGAGTTTGGAGTAGAGATGGATGACAAGTGTCATGACATGTACTTTTAAAATACTTATATCTTGATGGTCCCTGAACCGATTTACATAGGAAAAATATGGGCAGGAAGCCAGGAGTTGATAGTAGTTTTAGATAAGTCGGTCCTCCGGTTTTTTCCATATCAGGAAGTTTCCAGGACCAGTCTCGGTCCAGTCTTTTCCAAAATAGGCAAAAGACCGGACCAGACCAGACTTTTAAACACTAGTCTTATTTCCCTTGATATAGTAGATATTGTGCTTGATGTACTATGTATTTTGCTTGTCCAGGACCTTGGTGCATGAGAGCCGATCATGGTGCTTGTCAGTGAACTTGAAATGTAGCCTCCATAACTTGTTGTGGAGACGGTAGGTGAGCGATATGGGGATCAACAAGGTTAGATTCAACTAATATCCAATCCTTATAACAAGTCATGCCTAGTCCACATTAACACCATAGTCCTCTTCATTGCTGGTATTCCCATCTGAATTAATGCCAACAATACCACTACCTGAACTGACAAGGATGGAATAACATTTGATCCAGAAATGAAACTATCACTGGCAGATAGAGAAAGAAAAACTTATATTCCAGTGCATGCAATCTCACAACACATTGCTTCAAGCTTCCAAAGATGAATATTATTTACCTCAAGCTGTGCAATCAAGTCATTATACTTGCACTACTTGGAATGGTAACCTTCACTGCTGAAGTACAGGAACTCCGTCTTGCCATTTAACCTGTAACCATCAAGAATGCATTGAACCTATCAATGGAATGGAGTGAAGCTGTATAAAGAATTGCAAGTGTAGGACTCACAGCAGTAACAGAAAATGTGAGGGTGTTGTTTGGAATACTATTATATAAGGTGAGCGACTTGAGATGAGGACCTTGGAGCTTCAAGTTCTTCGTCAATGAGAATCTGTAAATGTGAATAAAGGCTGGGATCAAGGAAATCCTTGCGACCAGAGGTGGGGGAGAGACTGATGACAACTTATTCCCGGTGTCAGGCTGTCTTTGAGTCTGTTCAGCAAAGCGACAACCACTTCCAATCAAGAGGCTTTGTGATCCCTTACCTGGACACCACCAACTGTACTAGCTGCAGTATTGAGCTCAGATTGCCGCTTGTTCACTGCTTGCCTCAAGGCCATCATTCCACCTTGTTTCTTCCTTGGCAGTCCTGGGTCTTTCCTCTGTGCGCGGTTTCCAACATTATTGCCTTCAACACTTTCAGCCTCAGATTTGACTACTAATACCTTGCTCATGAGTATTCATTTTAAATCACTTGCATATGAATATAAACTTACTATCTTTTTGATCTCATGTTTTCTTTGCAGTTGTAAAGCCCTTGTTGCACCGTTTCCACACCTGTCGTCATCGTCCCCATCAACTTCGGGACTGTCTGTACAATCTGTAGGTTTTGCTTTGACTGGCTCAAAATGTTTACGCTCAGTGACCATCTGTCTTCCTTCCTACCCTTCTTTGCAATTCTGAAGCACCCTCAGGCTGTGCAGCTGTTCCCTCCCATCTTCGTTTTTGTTCTCACCGTCTTTGTCCTCACTCAGGCTGTCTTTGTCCTCACTGTCTATCAAGCCCGTGAGTTCCTATTGCTCTTGTGAGCATCCAAACTGACCTTCTTTAGTGCCTTCTTGGTTGTCTCCAACCCTCTTTCACCTATGCATGTTGCCTGGCGCTGTCCATACTGTCCCAGTCAGCTTGTTGACTTCCAAAATCAACCGAACACAAGATAGGCACATACTGTTTGTTGCATGGGATGCACCATTTGATGTCTTTGTTGTTGCAGCTCCTTCTGTCCGTGTTTTCTGGTTTGATGGACCAAAGCCTAATGAACAGCGCTTGTAATGATCACGTATGCTCAAATACAAAGTAAGTACATACATTGAGTTGGATAGGGCGGTTGGACTGGTCCTGGTTGCAGCTACCTTGGTGTGAGGTACTTGCTTCGGAACAGTTGAACCTGTGTACATAGTGAGTAGGTGAGTGATTCGGTGTGCTCAAAACAAGCACGTACATTTCATACTATGGGACTGACCTTCCGTCTCTTTTTGTGGTGCAGCTGTCTCTGCATGAGTAGTTAGCGAGTAAAGATACTGCAAAAAAGAAGAATACATACCACCAGTCACATGGCCTTGACTGCCTGATGTGATCGTTGGCAGTTCAGTCTGCTCCTGGTGTGCACCTTGCAATTGCTTTGCCATTGCGGGACCAGGTTGTATTCACACTTCCTTTGCCTGAGGTGTCTGAGTCATATGTAGCTCTTGTTCAAGTTGTGTGATTTGCTTGACCATATTGATGTTTCCAGCTGGGTTTACCTTGTCGCCTGTTGGTTTACTTGAAGACTGTTAAGGTATTTGAGGAGCTTCAAGGTCCAGGTAGCCGGGGTGGGCATTCCAGTTACTCGGTCGAGTCTAAGGCATAGTCTAAATAAAAGTCCAAATAGGTAACAAATAATTCGACGTAACATGTACATGTACAAATTCACATGCACTGAGGTAACATTATCATTTATCAACATAATAATAACAATACAGAATTAACTTGTGATCCTAGTGTCTAAATTCTGACAATAGAAATTTCCACATACCAAGGTCATATTATCTACAAGCACAATAAATATTAACTTGCATTGTGTCTAAGCTTCAGATAGTAAACTTGAACAAATTATCCAACATGAGGTAAATTACTATGCATCACTGACAAGGTGATATACTATGAGTTATTTATATACACAACAATGCACTGACTTAACTTGCAATACTAGCTGGTTTAAGCTTCACATAGTAAACAAACCATTCAGTTTCAGATGGTAAACAAACAATTAAGCTTCAGATGGTAAACAAACAATTCAACTTTGTCAGGAGGACAAATATATTGATAAATCACCCACCACTGCCAGACTGTCCAGTGCCAGTGACTGTGCTATAACAAGGTAATATCATTTAAGTTTACAATACAATACTAGTGTACCACTGACAGGACATTGATCTGCAATATTACTTCTTCTAGTGTCTAATGGCTTCAAAATATCAACCTCGCAAATTCTTTTGTGCTCACCCAATAAATGATCAATGTCGAAAGGGTTTTCAATCTCTGGGTGGTTTTACTCAACACAAAAATGCTGTACATAATGCCAAGACTGTACATATCCAGCGAAAATCTCGACCTCACCAACATCAATATGCAGATGTTGCTTATCATGAGCAAGCACAACACAATGGGCAATTTTCAAACTCTGATTAGCCAGAGTGATCATGATGTGCCAGAAGGAGCATATTATATAAATCATCCTGTGCTTGATGGTAAGTCCAATTATCACCAAGTAATGCCAGATTGGAATTTTATTTATGCCAAGTGAGTTGTGCATTGTGAAATATGGAGAGTGGTGATGCTGATGATTTCATGTCTATTTATTCTGCTCTGCAAATGACAGAGAGTGAGTTGTGCATTGTTAAATGTGCCAGAGAGTGGTGATATGATCATGAACTCATGTCCATTTATTATTCTCTGCAAAAAACAGGCAGTGAGTTATGCATTGTGGAATGTGTCAGAGAGTGGTGATGCTGATGATCCCATGTCTGTTTATTCTGCTTGTGGCAATGACAGGGAGTGAGTTGTGCATTGCAGAAAGTGCCAGAGAGTGGTGATGCTGATGATCCCATGTCCATTTATTCTGCTCTGCAAAAAGCAGAAAGTGAGTTGTGCATTGTGGCATGGGTGATGCTGATAATCCCTCCATGTCCATTTATTCTGCTGTGGCAAGAACAGGGAGCAGTGAGTTGTGCATTATGGAAAGTGCCAGAGAGTGGTGATGCTGAGGATGCCATGTCTGATTCCGCTTTGCAAACAACAGGAAGTGAGTTGTGCATTGTGGCATGTGCCAGAGAGTGGTGCCAGTGATGCTGATAATCCCATGTCCATCTATTCTGCTCTGGAAATGACAGGGAGTGAGTTGTATATTGTGGAATGTGCCAGAGAGTGGTGATGCTGACAATGCCATATCCATCTATGCTGCTCTGGAAATGATAGTGGGTAAGTTGTGCATTGTAGAATGTGCCAGAGAGTGATGATGCTGATGATCCCATGTCCATTTATTCTGCTCTGGAAATGACAGGGAGTGAGTTGTGCATTGCAGAATGTGCCAGAGAGGAGTGATGCTGATAATGCCATATCCATTCTATTCTGCTCTGGAATGGATAGTGGGTGAGTTGTGCATTGTGTAATGTGCCAGAGAGTGGTAATGTTGATAATGCCATGTCCATCTATTCTGCTCTGGAATTGTTAGGGAGTGAGTTGTACATTGTGGAATGTGCCAGAGAGTAGTAATGCTGATGATGCCATATCCATGTATTCTGCTCTGCAAATGACAGTATGTGAGTTGTGTATTGTGGAATGTGTCACAGTGTCAGAGAGTGGTGATGCTGATGATGCCATGTCCATTCATTCTGCTCTGGAAATAATAGTGGGTGAGTTGTGCATTGTGAAATGTACCAAAGAGTGGTAATGATGATGCCTTGTCCATTTATTCCGCTCTAGAAATGACAGTCTGTGAGTTGTGCATTGTGGCTTGTGCCAAAGAGTGGTTATGCTGATTATGTCATGTCCATCTATGTTTCTCTAGAAATGACAGGGAGTGAGTTGTGGATTGTGGAATGTGCCAGAGAGTGGTGATGTGCCATGTCCATCTATTCTGCTCTGGAAATGGTAGTGGGTGAGTTATGCATTGTGGAATGTGTCAGAGAGTAGTGCTGATGTTGCCATCATTTCCATTTCCATTTATTCTGCTTTGGAAATATCAGGGAGTGAGTTTTGCATTGTGGAATGTATCAGAGAGTGGTGATACTGATCATGCCATGTCCATTTATCCTGCTCTGGAAATGACAGTCTGTGAGTTGTGCATTATGGAATGTGCCAGAGAGTGGTACTGATGATGCCATCATTGCCATGTCCATTAATTCTGCTCTTGAATTGTCAGGAAGTGAGTTGTGCATTGTGGAATGTGCTAGAGAGTGGTAATGCTGATGATGCCATGTCCATGTATTCTGCTCTGGAAATGACAGTCTGTAAGTTGTGCATTGTGTGGAATTTGCAGACAGTAGTGATTCTGATGATGCCATGTGTATATATTCTGCTCTTGAAATGCTAGAATGTGAGTTTTCCATTTGAAATATACTCAATCATAGTAACAGTAATATCATAATTTGTTCTATTTTACATAACAGACAGCACATTATAGATGATTTGATATCTTTTTGCATGAAGATTGATATTTTTTTTTCTTTTTTTTACAGAATGTATTTGTTTCATCTCATCAATTTATTACCATCATTGATATATTCTCATCTCACATTCATTTATTCTGATTTATTCAGTTGGTAAGCTCTCTATTGTTCTAAAATACCACATTTCAAATATTAATATTCTTTTATGTCATTTATTAAAGACTGTAAATTATGCTTTACGAGGATAGTGATAACAACATACTAAGTATTCATCTCTGACAACTTTAGAAAGTATACTATATCATGAAATATGGTCAAGCATTATTATACTAATAATAGATATTTTGGATTACTTACAGATGGTATGCAATATATTATTTTTTTAATTTTACCATTTTTGCTGACTTATCATGTCTCAACTTCTAGCTGTAAGTTGTTGCATGTTATTTTTTGGCGCCATATTATAATCGGACTCATGCTATATTGTGTTTAAAACATTATGTTATACTACATGGCAGGATGTAAGTGGCTCACTACTTTTGTAATGATATATTGATACAAATATTATTTATATAATCTCAGACTGTAAGTATTGGTTGTACAAATTTTTGATTGTCCAAATTCAATTTTAATCACATTTGTTTGTTACTTTACAGACGGTGAATTTGTCTTTATGATGTCCTGACTTTATTTGAATTCAATTTGTTATTGTCAGATTATTCATAACCCAACAGTATGTGAATCAATTACATTGATTTTTGGTTATAACATTTTATCCTTTAGTCCAATCATTTGGATATCAGTGAATCTTCCATTCTGAAACCTAACAGTATTGTAAATTCCTCATTAATTTTATTTGTATTGCAATCCAATTGAAAATCATAGATGAATATGGATACATGGAAGCAAATCCTTCTAGCCACTATTGGTATATATATATATATATTTCAAATGTCTTTTGAAACAAACACATCATTTCTTTGTAGAATCTTATACTGCTCAGCACGGTGTGCGTGCAGTACCTCACCAGTACGCATACCCACGGCCACGGGTTGGCAAATGCTGACCCATACCCGTGCCCGTGTTCTTCCTTATTACAGCACACCTGCACAGCAGGTACGGGACATGTTTCAGCGGGTACGGGTAGGGCACAGGTACCCACGGGGTCATCCGCACCCCTGCAGTTTTCTATGTAACAGTACTAGATAGACACTAGTACGAAAATAAAAATGTGCATGCCTTTTTTGTGGTGTGCGCAGGGTCAAATTTTTGCGGCGGGTTAAAAAAAAACGCGCTGTGAGTAAAAAAACGCGCTGGATTATTTGTGCAGATCTTCCGCCATAACTATACAGTGGAAAAGAGAAAAGAAATCCTCGACCCCGACCACAAATCAATCTCTCATTTAGCCTCGACCAACGACCTCGGCCCTAATTCTGGAATCGCCGCGGTCTCCACACCTTTGTCTCCGGAACCATCACGAAACCATCTGCGTCCCTCCTGCTTTTGGACAGGGGCAGCACAGTGTTGGTACCTGCGGGCGACCCAGCGGCACCGGGTGACCCGGGCATCCATTCCATGCTCCTTCTCAGCCATAAGTTGACGCCATGCGCTGCTTCCGATCCTCAGTGGACCCCACAAATGTCGCAGTTGTACTGTTAGGCGACGCCGCCGGACTCTGCGAACGTAGAGGTGCGAGGCCGCGTGTCATCGTGCTCGCCGTTGTCGAAGCAGTCGTGGTAGAGGAAGCACCGCCAGCAGTGCGTGACCACCACCTTCCCTCGGCACGCGGAACGACAGGACCCATCTTGGCAGAGTGCGCACGCAACTTTATGCATTCCTCCGCCTCTTGCTCCCGTTGTGCCTTCTTGGGCACTTCTTCAAGTGCAGCAGCTCGCTCGATCTCGCGTTGTTGACGCTGCTCCAACCGTTCCTCCTCTTGCCGTTTTTTCGCCGCCTCGGCCACTTCTGCCGCACGTCGTTCTGTAATCCGGGGCCAGTCCCACCGTGACCACACACACCAACATCAAGCAAGAAAAACTTACCCGCCTCGACTCTCACCCTCTCCTCCGCCCTCGACTCTTCCTCCTGCTCTTCCTCCTGCTTCCTCTCTTCTCCGCATGCGCAACCCTCCTCCTCTCCTAACGTCTCCCGGTGCGTTCCATAGTCGCCTGCATTCGGCTCAACCGCTTCTTGGTTACTACAGCCTGGTGACTACTCGTGCTTTTTGCAGCGTGTCAAAGGTCTCGCGGCCGGCATAGCCTTGCGCGAGCAGCGGGCGCTCTTCCTTGTGGTACGCCCGCTCGATGTGGTCGAACCACAAAGCACGTTCATGTCTTTTTTTCCCTCGTTTCGAGACGGCGGGCCTGTCAGAATGAGAATTGGCAAAGGGCTCGTCGATAAAGGAGATGAGCTCTGTGGCGTGGTCTACAGGATGCAGAGTTCGCCGCGACGTGCGCAGCCCATGGAGTAAATTTCGACTAGTTCGGGGCTAAAGTCAAGGAGGGGGTGCTTGCTTTGACGGTGCTGTAGACCTGGGAGAGTCGAGAGAGGAGGCGGGAGAGGAAGGCACGGGAGAGGAGGGGGCGGTAGCCAGTGTATGGAGAGTCGCTGGCACAGATTGAGGAGAGGATGGGCGCCGTGGATGCGCAGTGAGGGGCGAACGAATCCTCGAAGAAGCCGTAGAGGATCTTGATCTGGGCTGGGGAGAGGCGGAGGACGTCGCTCGCAAGCTGGAAAGCATAAGTGAGAAAGTGTTGGTACAGAGAAGGCGACTTACAGCATCCTTGAGGAGACCGGTACGGGTAGGCGCCTTGGGTAAACCAAGGAGGGCGGCAAGGCGTGTGCTCTTGAAGTGCCCGTCGCCTTCACCGCCGATGAAGGTGACGACGGCATAATGACGACCCCAGGCTGCGGCGTGATGGAGGTAGTTGCCGCTGGTGAGGAATATCTTTGCGAGCTTGTCATGATCAATGATCATAGCTGGATGAGGCGCCTTTTTGGCCATGACAAGAACGTTGTGGACATCATCGACGGAGCGGAATGCCTCTTGCTAAAGCTCGAGCTTTACGAAGGCGGATAGGGTCCGATAGGTTGATGGCGTGGTGGCGACGTTGGCGCGATGAAGACGAGATGTAGTTGCGAGGCGAGCCGTCGAGCCTTGGCGACGTTGGCGAGGTGAGACGGAGTGTTCTCGCAGCTGGTGCTTGAGACAGAAGCGAAACTGGGACTATATTACACAGCCACACATACTCCACCCCATACGATGTCGTCAATGGACGCGACACAGTGACACAGTCACTGAAAAACGCCGGCGAGTCGCATCGTCGTGTGCAAAGAAAGAGGTAAAATGGCTTAAAAAAAGAGCCAAAACTTACCGCGAAGCACTGTGTCCACCTCGGGCGAGCTTGAAGAAGGCAAAGGCTGAAAAAGAGAAAAAGGCGGAGAAGCCCGCTTCGTGAAAACGACGCCCAAGGGACACAAGAAAGGTCTGTCGCTCTCCCACCTCGCCGCTCGCGCACCCTAGACATGTCCCAGCAGATGGCAGCGGGGTAAAACCCACAGGCCGTCGAGGCTGCGTGGTACCCCGAAGGCACCTTCGTCATCCCGTCCAACGTCACCGGAAGTCTGCACATTGGAACGTCGACTGTTCAAGCAGGAGGGCAATACGCGTCACATCGCGTGGCGTTCACGATGATGAACCCGGTAAGTAGGCGATGTCATTATTGTCCCTCTTTGCTTATAGCTGGTTCAGACGCTGTCAAAAGCCGTCGTCGAATCTTTTGTCGGCTGCGCGAAGGGGGCGATGTGTACCGTGATAATCGTTTGGTGTGTGAGGCTGAATTCGCGCTAGCACCTCCTACGTAACGCATCCGTTCGTGGACAGACGCTTGCCGATCGTGGCGGACAAGATGGTCGACAAGGAATTTGGGACGGGTGCGGTCAAGATCACGCCTTCGTTTCCGCGACCGTACGGACGGGACGTTCGCTGGCGGCGTCGTACAATCTGCAGTCAAACACACAACGTGCGTCGATGCTCGCAGCATGATTGTTAGGGCTCACGACGTCTTTTGTCCAATGTATATTCAAGTCCAAATCCCAGAGGAGAAGCGCTGTTTGTGTCGCAAGTGCCTACGACCAGCACTCTAACCAAGGGTGCACGAAGGTGGTCGTCGTCATCCCCATCTTCTCAAATACCTCTCGGGTGTGGCTTGGCGGTCGTCTGATGGAACGTGGTGGTGTTTCTCCAGGTGTAGGTACGTGTGTCATTTTCCTCGCCGAGGGTCGTTACTCAACTGAATTTTTCGGGGTCTGGTAGACCTAGCTGCCGAGGTGGCCAAGTGCGACAAGAAAATTGACGGGCACTTCTGAACCTCGAGAAGCAGTACAAGGTGATGTCGCAGCCGGATTATCAGACGACGGTGCCTGAAGCCGTGCAGTCTAGGAACAAGCAGAAGGTGAGATTCACAAAGTGCTGAACAAATTTAATGGCTGACTTTTTTGTTGTGTAGCGAAAGACGGTGCAGGTGGAGCTTTCGGCGTTGCAAGAGGCGAGGGACATGCATGTTTGCCAGGTTGTAATAGAGTCGATCGTGTTGTAATAGTGACGAATACTCGTGAATCTACTATGTATCGGCGTGCTCGACGATTCGCAAAGGTCAGTCGAGGCAGCCGTTCCATGATTCCGTGAACTTGGGGGATTGTTGGTTTTTTTGGGACGAGGAGGCCATTCGTCTCATGAACGATTCACCGTATGAGCTGACAGCCTCTATGTACGAACGTCCTGATTCCGAGTAAACATTCTTGTGCCATCATGGTCGACGGATTGCAGTCGGGGACGGTGTTTTTGAACAGGTGACGTTATATTTTTTTCTTCAGCGCTTGTCTTCCTTCACGACAATAAGAAAAAGCAGACTTAGTAGGTAAGTGAATATGAATCATGTCTTGGTCATCACCTGTCTCTCCTCTTCCGGGCAGGCTTGTCACGCAACGCGACATACGCCTGATCTTCCTCGTACTGCCTCACAGTGTGCATCCGCGTGTTTCTGTTCGAGGTATGTCGGCGGGATGGGTGAGTGCGAGGTCTGGCAAGCAATGTGATCTGTAAGATCATCGATCGACGGAAGTATACACGCGACGCCTATCGAGGTAGAGCAATTTGAATTACTCTATTAAATGACTACCCGTCAAAGATAAATCGATAACCGGCCAACGTGCTCATCGTAAACCCCACTCTAGCTCGTCCTCGAAACTCGATCGGCCAAACACCCGCCGAACCCACTGACGCACCTTGCTCGACCAGAACGCTACGTCGACCGACAGCACGACAGTCCGAAACAAGAGATAGTGCCAGTACTCATTGGCACGTTGCGCCAGCGTGAGATTCGCGGAGGTCATCAAGGACGCGGAAGCCAGAATCCGGTAAAATCGATACAGTTCACGGGCGAGCCAACTGATTGGTTGTTTCCTATGGCCAAACTGTCAGACGAGTAGGAGACCAAGACCCACGAGCACCAACCTTGAACGATCTTGATACGCATGCCAATCAGCCATTGATCGCACTTGCCACGTTGGCAAGCGCTCACCTCATGTTCCTTCATCTGTATACTCTGCTCGCACTGTTCTACAGACCCACCGCCGTTCTTCTTGTCATACCTCACCGGGCGCATCAATGTCGCGCTTGCAAACAAGTCTGGCGTGCCAATGCCACATGACGTCGTCACACGCTCGATCGCATTCCAGTCCCAGGCCTCTCCAGAGCGTCGTGTATTCTCTTCTAAACGACACTTGCACGGGGACGTACAGTCCGTGATCAAGCAAGACCAACTGGGGATACCGAGGGTTGGAGGGATCAGGGTGGATTAGATGTGCCAGGGTGCAGGTCACAGTGAACCCAACCCCAGCTGAACAGCTCGATCATGGTCTGCATGATGAGGCCAACCTTTAAGCGAACGCCTTTCAACGAGGAGCTCGCAGACTGAGCGTCCTCGCCAATGAGGTTCTGGATTGCAACACGATCGCTCAAGTGCACGCCGCTGGATCTACTCGGCGGCGAGGACCTTTTTGTACGTGTATTCCGGGTACACCTTGTGTATATGCACCTTGCCAGCGAGACGTGGTTCCGCGGCGATAAACTGAGCGGTGACACGCGCGTTGTGTGGTTCCTGTACGAAATTCAGCTCCTGTCTCAGATGGCTGTTGATGACATCTGCCATGCGGTTGTGAACAAGCAAACAAGAAAGTCAGGGGATATAACGCGTACCAACGGTGAGATAAACGGGGAGATCCAATAACCAGTTTTCGGATATCCACATCACGACGCAGAAGGCGCCGAGATTCTATTTGTTTGTTTGGTCCCGTCTGGGTAAATCTTGACAGCCACCCAGTCGCCGTCCGTTCTTGAACTTTGCGCGGTGTACTTGTGCCACGCTGGCACTCGCGATGGCATCTTGTTTGAATTTGTCAAATATGCCGTCATCGCCTGCTGATGGACGACCGAATTCTGAACGGAAAACGGAGAGGACGTCAGAGTAGTGTATCTGGGGAGCATCATGCGAATTTGTCCTGTATAGGGCGCGGCAGAAACGGGGAATTGGCACCCTGGCCTGGAACGAAAAGGGAAGGGTGAATTGCCGTGCTAGCAGGTTGTAGGGGGGAGTGCACACCGATTTTGATGTACAGACCACCGTTGGAGGTGAATAGATGATATATCATGTCTGCCACGCGAGCATGTGATTGGGAGATTTGGTCGGCCTTGTCTGGCTTAAAGTTGAGCTTGTAGTCTAGTGATAGCATGGCACACTGCTCGGGTCAGAAAAGAGACGGGTGAATGATAGTTCCTGTCTTCCAAGGCCTTGGCGAGGAGCGTCGCCTATATGGGCTCGACATCGACGTCCACTGCGTTCGTCAGGGCGATAATTTTGTCGGACTACAATGACAATTCAGCAACAGTTTGTGCGAATTGCAAACGGGGGTACGTACGCGTGATTTTGATGCCCGTCGTTGGCAAGGATGAGGGCGGCGCTACTAGGTTGCTGCGAGTTCTACGGTGGCCTAGAAGTAGTTCGACTTAGGGCGGTGGTGTGGTATAGTTTTACCCACGAGCATTACACAGCCACACCTTCATAGTGTTACTTACAGATCGAAGGTTCCTGTCGGAGTATACTAGTAGGTAGCCCCCTGACGAGGATTTGCGGCAGGCTCGAAACCGCACACCCATCCACCCTTAAGTTGCCACTCCTTCAATGACCATGCCGTCGCGAGATTCGGATGTTTCGGACAAATGTCTGAATGCTCTCCACCACTGCCACTGGACCTGCCGGAAGCGGACGTCGGAAGTAGTAGATGGGATCGATCGCGTGCACTTGTTTCTTCCTCCCTCGCCCTCGCCTTCACGTTCCACAGTTTCTTCGACAATACGCTCAGGCTTAGAATCCAGATATGGACTCGAACTCAGAAACAAACAAGACTGGCGATTTCGAAAACATCCGAGAGAAATTTGGCCGCTTCAGGATCCTTATCATTGGCCGGGCGAACGCTGGCAAGACGACCATTCTCCGCTCGATCTGTAACACTACCGAAGACCCGGAGGTCTATGATGGAGAGGGTGACAAGGTGCGTGCCCAGTTTCATACCTCTGGATGACTGGCCTTTGAACCGTGCGACCAGATTGATCTGATCCAAGTTGAGGGATCCAGTGGGGTGAATATCACGACATACTGGACTCGGACTCGACTCACATCTTTACCAATGCACGCTAGCGCGGAGAACACGACATCGAGAATGAGTTGATCTTCCGGAGCAATGACAAATTCGTCTTCCATGACTCGCGGGGCTTTGAGGCTGGTTCCGCACACGAATTCCAACAGCTGAAGGAGTTCATTGCTGATCGTGCAAACACGACAAGATTCTCTCAAACAACGCATTTATGCCATCTGGTACCAGTTTGATCAGTTGCGGGAAGTGGTTATTGATACTCGATATAGGTACTGCATCCCAATGGATAAATTGAATCGGGCGATCCAACGTTCCGAGGAAATGTTTTTCGATGAGTGTGATACGAGAAATGGTGGGCTCATTTTTTGCAAGATTTTTGCAAGCTCACAGCTTGGCCAGTGCCTGTTATTGTGTTGTTCACCAAGTTTGATGCATTATTGGCTGTAGCCATGGGAGAACTACCTGGTGATGCTCGAAAGCTGTCAATACAGGAGAAGGTAGCAAAGGCACACGAGCTCACGGATGGAATTTTCAACAATGCTGATGTATGGGGTCGTCTCCCTAAACTGAACTATCCACCGAAATATAATTTTCGAATTGGAGGTATTATCATCTTTTTCAATAACATGATTCAGCTCACAGAATCTGGATGGTGCAAGGGATGCACAACTCAAATGAGGGATGTGGCATACTGCTGGAAAATACAGCAGGAGCTTTGAATGATGAGGCTTTGCAAATGCTATTTGTAACTGCCCAGGAAACAAATATAGCATTGTGTGTTAGATATGCAGTTCGAGAGTGAGTACCAAGAGTTGGATATTCTTCAGAGGCTAATGGAATAATCTTAAAAAGAGTCATTGACAAGCTGTATCGATCTGCACTTCCTGTACACAGCAAGGATATCATAGATCCAGAAAAACTAGCAAAATGGTTTCCACAATTTTGGGTAAAAAGAGGTTTTCATATGAATTAGCCCATACATGAAATTTGAATATGTGCTAATTATTTCTATTTTCCTAATGGGATTATAGAAAGTGAGTTGTCATTGCAGCAAATGTGTAAAAATTGATTCAGCTTATATCACTTCATTATACTCTGGAAATGACAGAAAGTGAGTTGTGCATTGTAGAATGTGGCAAAGAGTGGTGATGCTGATGATGCCATGTTCATTTATTCTGCTCTGGAAATGACAGAGAGTGAGTTGTGCATTGTAGAATGTGGCAAAGAGTGGTGATGCTGATGATGCCATGACCATCTATTCTGCACTGGAAATGACAGAAAGTGAGTTGTGCATTGTGAAATGTGCCAGAAAGTGGTGATGCTGAGGATGGCATATCTATCTATTCTGCTCTTGAAATGACAGGATGTGAGTTGTGCATTGTAAAATGTGGCAGAGAGTGATGATGCTGATGACATGATATCAATTTATCCTGCTCTGGGAATGACAGAGAGTGAGTTGTGCATTGTGGAATGTGCCAGAAAGTGGTGATGCTGATGATACCATGTCCATTCATTCTGCTGTAAAAATCATAGTATGTGAGTTGTGCATTATGGAATGTGTCAAAAAGTAGTGATGCTGATGATGCCTTGTCCATTTATTATGCTCTGGAAATGACAGGATGTAAGTTTTGCATTGTGGCTTGTGCCAAAGAGTGGTTATGCTGATGATGACATGTTCATCTATTCTGCTCTGGACATGACAGTATGTGAGTTGTGCATTGTGAAATGTGCCAGGGAGTGGTGGTGCTGATCATGCCATATCCATATTCTGCTCTGGAAATGACAGGAAGTGAGTTGTGCACAATCTGTGGAATGTGCCAGAGTGGTGGTGATGCTGATGATGCCATGTCAATTTATTCTGCTCTGGAAATGACAGTTTGTGAGTTATGTATTGTGGAATGTGCCAGAAAGTGCTGATGCTGATGATGCCATGTCTATTTATTCTGCTCTGGGAATGACAGACAGTGAGTTGTGCATTGTGAAATATTAGAGAGTGGTGATGCTGATGATGCCATATCCATATTCTGCTCTGGAAATGACAGGAAGTGAGTTGTGCACAATTTGTGGAATGTGCCAGAGTGGTGATGCTGATGTCAGATGGTGCCATATCCATATTCTGCTCTGGAAATGACAGGTCGTGAGTTGTGTATTGTGAAATGTACCAGAGAGTGGATTCTGATGATGCCATGTCCATATATTCTGCTTGGAAATGCTAGAATGTGAGTTTTCCATTATAAGATAATTTCAATCATAGTAATGGTAATATCATAATTTGTTCTCACTTTACATCACAGCTGGTATGTTATAAATAATTTGATATTTTTCATAAGATGTTTGATATTTCTTTTTCTTGTTTTCTTTTTATTTACAGAATGTATATGGTTTCATCTTATCAATTTATCACCATCATTGATGTATATTTTCATCTCACAATTGTTTTGATTTATTTAGCTGGTGAGCTTCTTACTGTTCCATAATATTATATTCAAAATATTGATCATATATATATAATTTGTTAAAGATTGTAAGTTATGTTTTACTAGATAATAACATACTTACTATCCATTTCTGAGAACTTCAGGGGGTATATCTATATCATGCAATATGGTGAAGCATTATTACACTAATGAAAAATATTCTGGATTCCTTACAGATCCTATGTCATACATTACTTATTTTAAATTCACTATGTTTTTGACTTATCACTTCTTGCCTACAAGGCTGTAAGTTGTTGCATATTATTCTTTGGCATCATACATCTTACTCATTTTATATTGTTGCAATACCATCTCATATATGGCAGGATGTAAGTTCTTCACTACTATGGTGATGATATATTGACATCAATTTTAGACTGTAAGTATTGGTTGTACACATTGTTGATTGTATTAATTTAACTTTCATCCCATCTATTTGTTACTTTACAGACGGTAAATTTGTTTTCATGATGTCCTGGTTTTATTTGAATTCAATTTGTTATTGTCAGATTATTCATAACCCAACAGTATATTATATTCAATGACATTTCTTTATGGATATAACATTTCATTATTCAGTCCAATTTTTTGGAAACCAGTGAATCTTCTATTCTGAAGCCTAACAACATTGTGAATTCCTCATCAATATCATTTTGTATCATAATTCAATTGAAAATCATAGGTCAATATGGCTACATCAAAGCAAATCCTTCTATCCACTATTGGTATATATATATATTCTTTTCAAAATGTCTTTGAAACAAACACAACACCATAAATCATTTCATTGCTTTGTAGGTATACTACTCATCCTGGAGCATTCTTTCTATCTTTTCCATCAAAAAGATCCACAACCACTTCTGTCTGCTGCTCAGAAGTACAAGGCATCAAACATACCCAAGAAGGTGAAATCAGTGATAAAGGAAATTTTTGAGCAGTATGGCAAAGCATCCAAAGCAGAGAAGGTGCAGATGATTTTGAATGTCATTCTGCAGAATTGGATGAGTGTGTTAAGTGTATCTTTCATTCTTCATTCAATAACCCTGTATTCTCAGCAATTCAATGAACTCCCTTATAATATGCCACAGAAGGAGTCAGAGCATCAAGTTGTTTGAAGAAGAAAAGTAGATGCAAACAACAAAGAAAAATAGCTGAAACAGCCAGGAATCTATAGAAATGTACTTAGTTGTGTTGCATCCATGCATGTTAGTTCATGAATGAAAATTGTGGAGGGAAAACATTGTTGGCTAAGTGACTTGAGGTAGTTTCCAATTTCAAGCATAGACTACAGCAGAAAATATCATTATTATCATATTCCAAAATTCATATTGTGGTCCAACTCTAACCAATCAAAAGTAGGCTTGATGGATACAGTGAAACTGTGGTATGTGTTGGGAAAGATGAAGACAGGTCATGGGAGCTAAGTAAAGAAGCATAAGGAAAAGGAAAAGGAAACAGACAGGGACGGACATGACTATATAATATATGGTGGAAAAAAAGAAGCGAAAAGAATGACCCTGACCACAAATCAATCTCGCATCAAGCCTCTACCTCGGCCCTAATTCTGGAATCGCCACGGTCTCGACACCTTTTGTTTCCGTAGCCGTCACGAAACCGTCTGTGTCCATCACTGAAACTTAATTTTTATGCTTACTGTATATAAAGGAATTATAATCCCTTATGATCCACTCAACAGATATAATATACAACGCCGTCTATAACCCCATTATAAATCTTAGAAAGGACTTCGCCTGTACATATCATATACAATATGCTGGCCAATGCCAAATGCAAGGTATTCATGGAGTCAGTTATCATTCCTATGAATAATTTATGAGTAATTTATGCCATTGCGAAATTCGTACCATCTTCCTCACGATGCGCTACTTGCTCAAACGATGCCACCAAAATGTAACTCTTAGATAGGACTTCGCCTGTACAGATAATATAGATTGTGCTGGCTGATGCTAAATGCAGCTTACCTGTGGGCCAAGTTATCCTTCCTATGAATGATTTATGTCATTGTGAAATTCGTGCCATCTTCATCGCGATGACTACTTGTTCAAACGATGTCATCTGTTTGACATAAACACTGTACTTGCTTGTTTTTTGCATTACAAGTAGATCATGCGGGCTAAGTAAATATACGTGTAACAATCATCAGCTTAACCCTTCCATAATATCATCACTGAAAACAAAATTTTCTTCTCAAGTCTTATAAACACCTTATAAACACCAATATTGACGAAATGTAGCAGAAAATTGCATTGTTTACTACAAGAGCTTGTATTCGAATATACTGCTATCCTCCGTTAAGAATTGCACGAATATGACGGTCGTTGGCAGATGATCAACCCGATTTGCATACTGTGACCATAACGTGTGTCATTATGTACCAATCACATCTGGTCAGCAATTTT
>JBBPPA010000213.1:0-29768 GCA_038091735.1 Leccinum pellstonianum
CTGGCGCTGCCTTGCTGAACCCGGGTTAGTCAAGTTTGTAGGCCACGAGATCGCGCCAGTGGTCAAGGACACGCTTGCCGTATCCACTGACATTCTTGCGCTGGCTCCGCTTCCCGGACTCGAAGAGGCTGCCAAGGCGTTGCTGAGCGTTTGGAACGCGTGTCAGAAGGTCGAAGTGAGTGTCTGATTGGTTTGGGCCCGCATACACTCTGCCTCTGATACATCTGTACGATAGACGAACCGTCTGTCTTGTTTGCGTCTCGCCGAGCGCTCCGCGGCGTTGCTCTACTCTGTTCGGCTAGAGATCAACGAGGCGGGCATGGAGACTGCCATGGCTCTCGACGAGCCTGTCGAGCGGTTGTGTGGCGCGCTTGCCCAAGTGTGTAGTCGGACTCGGACTTTTATTTTTACTTTGCTAAATCTCGTTGTAGATCCGGACGTTTCTCGAGACCCAGCTCCGCCGCCCATTTTTGAAGCGGTATGTAAGAAGGGAAGAGATTGCAAGGGAGCTCGTGGCGTGCAACGAAGCCATCACGGACGCTGCATCCAGGTTCGGGGTGAGTTCCCATCCGTCATTGTCTCGTCTCTATTGACTGGTCGTGCGCAGATTTCTGTCCAGATTCGCACATACCATGTGGTGTGTGCGGCGGCATACGAGTCGAAGCGGTTTGCGCAGGAGATCCATACACTACTGGCGTTGGACCAGGAGATGATTCGGAGGCATTCTGCGATGATGTACGGTCGGTCCTTGCAAGCGTGGCGACGGGAGGCGGTATCAATAACCGGGTTCTCGAACGAGAATACCCTGGGTCTCGTGATGGATGGAGTGCCAATGGAAGCGCCTGGACATCTAGACGGGCCTACGAGCGAGGACAGACATGGTGGTGAGCGTGGTCGCAACGGCTATTTGACGCCTCCTCCTGCATATGAACTGCCGTCGCAGCCTATGCTGACGGCGGTGGACAAGTTGATGTCTAGCGAGTACGAATTTCAATCAGTGCAGAACACACCGGCGTTGTCTGCGTCGTCGACGGGGTATGCATCTGACGTGGCAGAGCCATCTGTCTCGGTGCCACCAACGCCGACTCCGACCAGAGCTTCTTTTGTCGCGGAGGAGACGCAGGAAAGGGCTGCGACGACCACGAATACGACGGCAACGTCTCCGATGCGTGCCCTCGCGCAGATGCACTGGGCCCAAGACTCTGTAGATGCGGCAGCGGACGAGGTTTCTCTTCAAGGGACGCTGACGGGCGCACTGAATGCGCGCAACGACGTGGAGATGATTCGATGTTTGCAGGTGGGACGGGGGGAGATTCCCGAGGCTGCAGAGACGCTCCGACGGATGTTGGGCGCGAGTGAGAGTACACAAGTGGAGGTGGCGGATGGCAAAAAGGACGATGATTGTCGCGTGGAAGGCGGGGTGTGTGGTGCGGCGGACGTGGGAAGCATAGAGCTCCATCGCAAATTTATGCAAAGCGGTATCGATGCGATGACCAGGCTGGCGAACGTCGCGAAGGAGCAGCGCGGTGAAAGCGAGGGTGAAGCAGTGAGCGCAGCTGAGTTGCCTAGCTGGACAATTACGAGGTGAGTCACTGTTCGATCACTGAAGGCCAAGCTGAACATGCTGGGCGGTCAGGTACGAGGTGGTCCGAACGCGAAAGATTGGCGCAGGTTTCTTTTCGGACGTGTACATGGGTCGGTGGCAGGATCGTTTGGTCGTCATCAAGGTGTTGGCCCACAGCGTGTCGCGGGAATCGTTTGTGCGCCACGTCGAGCTGTGGAACGCACTCGACCATCCGAACGTTTTGCCGCTGTATGGCGCAAGCAGCGCGATGGGTGAGAAGCCGTGGTTTTTCGTGAGCAAGTTTTGCAGCGGGGGCGATCTCGTTGCGTGGCTCAAACGCGCGAGGGCGGAGGCGAGGGTGGAAGGAGAAGGGATGACGCCGGTGAGCGTGGATCTGTTAAGGTGTATGCGTGACATTGCAGAGGGAATGTCGCATCTGCATGCACGTGGAATCCTGCATGGGGATCTCAGAGTACGTCAGTTTATTTTTCTGAACTGAGCGTCGATGGCTAACGGTGGTCGACAGGCGGCGAACGTGTTGGTCGACGAGAATGGGTGGTGTGTGTTGTCTGATGTCGGCCAGCATGAGATCAAGATGGAAGCGCATCGGTCATGTGGACGGCCGGACCATCGTGAGTGGCCGACGTTGCTGTCGTGTCTGCGGAAACTCATATCGTCGCTTCAGGCAAGCCGCAATGGGAGTCGCCAGAGGTTCTCGAAGGCAACGATCGACTAACTATGACTGCGGACGTGTACGCGTTTGCGATGTGCTGTGTCGAGATACTCGGCATGGGTGATCTCCCCTGGGCGACGTTGAATGACAAGGCCATCCGTGAACTCGTCCTGGGTGAGTGCATCCATTCGTTGATGATAAACGAGGGCTAAAGATGTCTCTGTAGACAAGGACGAGCGTCCACCGATCCCGGTGCTCGCAGGGAATGCAGAGGTTACCGAAGCGGTCGGGAATCTTGTGCGTTGGTGCTGGGTGCGGGAACCCGAATGTCGGCCGTCGTTTGCGAACATCGCCATTTCTCTGGAAGAAATAATGGGGCTCCAGGACCATAGTAGCCCACGAATTCATGAGCGACAACATCCTGCAACACCACAGATCCATTCCGGTGGTTCGCCAATTGTTCCTCCGTCGGCGGAGTCGTCGCCTGCGGACGAACAGTACGAGACGGCGTCCGAGAGTATGATGACGGAGGTGGAAGAGGACTTTGGTGGTATGATGGAGGTTTCGTTGACGAGTCCCGCACCCGGTGCAACCCTTGAGCACGTTGACATGGTTGACTCAGTGGTTCGAATCGATGCGAACGATCACGCAGCAACGCTTGTAGAAGTCACCACGCAAGTCTCTTCGATTGTACTCGAAACCAGAGGTGAAGAATCATGACAACTCTCTCCGACGAACGAGGCGAGTGCAGACGCAAGGAACGAAGAGCAATATCGCCTCGTCATGGGTACAAGGCATGCATTCCACAGTTCACGTAAGTGACTCTCAGAGCTGCGTAGGATGTCGACGAGCGAGTAACTTGGTTTTTTCAGTGACGCTTGCTCTGTGGTCCCCGACGCATGTCGAGCTCGGAGCGGTTGGGTACCTGGCCAAGCCAAGGGGCGAGTTTGTCACCTTGTTCAACGCGATGGATCCTCTTGAGAGCAACGAGGAGCAGCTGCGTCATTTGCCGTCCATGTATGGGTATGGCAAGTTTGAGATTCAGAAACGGGAAGACGGGAAGCGGAGCATGACGCAACGCGGTCTGGATGCCATTTCTGGGTTCTCAACGTTCAAGACGAGAAACGATCGATCGCATCCGTAGGTGTTGGTCCTTTTGGGAGTCGTGCTTGACGTTGTTGACGAGGCGAATTGGCTAGGGAACGAGTTACACGACAGTGTGCGTTTCCTCTGATTGAAGGAAAACCGGCAGCGTGCTTGTACGTGGAAAAGACGGTACATCGATACGTGGATCATTTGGAGGCGCCCACGACGTGGTTTGGTCAGCACGTGGACCGCATTCTGAAGGTGTATGCGCCACGGTACGGGCTTCAGAGGGAGGACTTGATTTTCGGTGAGCGACGCATCGTCATCGAGTTTCGCTATGTTGTTACAGTCTAACGCATTTTCCAATGCAGTGGTTGGGACGCTGGACGCGCCGGATTGGTCCGTCCACTTCGTCAGAGACACAAATGTACAAATCAATACAGAGAAGAAGAAGAAAGTGAAAAGTCCCGACATTGTACAATCCCCGCATAGACGCCGTAGTCACATCAGCCCTACATCACCGTCGGCGTCTGTATCCCCCGCTCAAATCTCAACGCAGCCAACATGACTGTGTCCCCCGCAACGTCATCACAATGACCACCCTGACCATTCAACGTGCCGCCGCTCGACACCTTGCTCGTAAACATCCCTCGGCCCACGTCCACGTACCGCACCGGTCCAGCTGCATTCCCACCCTTGACCGTTCGCTCCATCGTATGCATCCCCCATGGCTCTCCTCTTTCCCGACCCGCAAATACGTTGAACTGCACCCGGCCATCGCAATGATCCTCCGATACAAATAACGCCCAGTCTGATTAATTCAAATTGCATCTCTTCCTCTTGCTTGTTATTTTTAGCGAGAAAGTGAGCAGAGTTACAAAGAAGACTTGACGGCCCGTTGCAGAACGATGGAGCGGTTCGGAAATTTTCGATGAGTCTCTGACTGAAATATTCCAATCTGCATCGATCCCCTGGCTATCGTTGCTCGCTTTCTCTCATGAACAACCAGTACATTCATCATCCAGCACTGGCATAGGACAAGAACCTTCAAGCTGCGACGCGGCGGCCACTGAAGCGACAAACTGCATGCCGAGATCGTGCCGAGAGCTTCCCAGATCCAAACTCCGAACATCTCTAATTTTGGAAGTGCTCCATCGTTCTGCAACGTGCTGCTGGCAGGCGAGGCCCACTGAGTGACTGCCAAGCGAGCGGTACCCACGGTGTGTCATGGCAGCATTTCATGACGCCATCCACTTGGAGAAGGATTCGAGTGACATAGAATGTCAACGTTTCAACAATCATCTTCACCACAAAGGCGATAATGAATCAAATACATTGCTTCTACGATAACGTCAAAGTGAGCATAGAAATTGTCGGAGGATGTTGGTTACTTATACAACCTGCTTATACCATAGTGCCAAGTGGACGTTTTGCACAGGAAGCCAACCTTATAAATTCCCATCATCATGGACGCCGGCCGCACCATCGATCATCCTTCGTACATCCATGACACTTTACGACTCCACCACAGGCCCTGGCCCATCGACCTCTCTAGAGGTGCGCTTTCTGCCTTCCTCATGCATCGCAGCCCAAAAATTATGTTACCCAGTTGCCCAATGTCTTAGTACCTGCGAATGAGGACGTAGAGACGAGGCCACCCAAACCAGAGTCTTTCTCTGACCCCTACATGTTCCGTGTCGGGCTCAAGACGGACGACGAGCTTTCCCAGCTGCGCCGCCGTAAGAAACACGGCAAATCTCTCGAGTTGTATCACCGGAAGCAAAGCATCGTACGGTCTACCATCTCCATTTCGCTCGCGTCAGTTGACACTCTTATCACCCCAGCTTATCCAGTCACTCTTGAAGCCGATGGACGACCATACGAGAGAAGCCAAGGATCTAGAAGAGGCTTCTCGCCTCTCAGTGGGCTTTCATACCTCTCCAGTTGTGCAAGCCATGACCTCCCTCTCCAGATCAAAATCATTGTCTGGGCAAGCCTTGCCGCGAACAGCGTCCTTTGCGTCCTTCAGCGTACGTCTCCAACTCTGACTGTCGCTTGGTCGCCTCAATAATCACCCACTAGTCTATGCCGCTATATCTTCCCTGTCGCTTTCCTTGATCGCCACTGGGATCGATGCCTGCTTCGATGCCGGCAGCAATGTTGTCCTGTACTTTCTCAACAAGAAAGCGCTCAGAATGGATGTCAATAAACCGTCAAGCTCACCGCTGTCCGCTTGGTCACTTATATGGTCTTGCAAGGGCGGTAGTTGTATAGTCTTGGCCCGTTACCGTTGCCACGTGGTTAATAATAATAGCTGACTGGACACCCACTGTGACCCACACCTGCAGGGCGCACGGACCGGGGCATAGTACTAATGAAACAGACCAGCCTCCCGCAGCTGCCAACACCCAGATATTGTGCGGCTCTCTGCTGTATGTATTTCGGCCGGCGCCCGCCGTACCTACCAGGTTCCAGGAGTCACATGCATCCCAGCTGCATGTGATAACGCGACCCAGGTCACGTCACGCATGTACAAGCCCTAATTCTCGTAGACTCGACGGAGAGGCGACAGACTCTGGGGTGCAGCAAACAGGAACATCTGATTATCAGGCCAGTTCACAAGTTCACTCCCAGCCTATGATACGGCTTCGTCACTCCCATTTTGATCAAAGCGATCGAAAATGATCGATGATCAGCCACGGCTTCCCACGTACCTTCTTTATCTGATGCAGAAGAGTCACAAGGGACTGTCTGTTCCCTGGGTCGCATCATTGGCCTCAATCTACTTGCAGCATTGTACAGTTGTGACTCGGGGCTACACGGCCGATTGCCACGTATGCGTGCACACGAGAATGTGACTCGATGCAGTGAGATAACAACAGGATCTCAGACGACCATCGATATTCCCACTCCCTACCAGGCAGATACGAAACATGACTCAGATCAAAACACCCGCTGGACGAACAGAGACACCCTACAAAATACGAGCGAGCGAGCGTGACGAGCACGCCGCTGGACTCGCGCGGCTCGATGTGCGTACGCACGCACTCAGAATCAGTGTCGCTGTATATGATCTGTTCCGACTGACACTTTCGATCTTTGCCAGATTGTGAAACTAAAAATCAGCCTGACCGATGCGCCCAAACTCCTTCCTGAACCCGAGAAGCTTTTGTTTGGAGCGGTGAGTACCGCTCCCGAGTCTTCGTACACTGCGGTGTGTGCAATGAATATCCACCTTTCATTGATTATCCTTAATCACGATGCACTGACACTGAGATTGGGATGGTGTTGGAAACAGAGTTTCAGTGACCACATGGCCATCGCTTCGTTTCATCCTGCCACTGGATGGTCCCAGCCCGAAATCAAACCTTACGCGCCGCTCACGCTCGACCCTGCCTCGTCTTGCCTCCAATATTGTTCCAATGTGTTCGAGGGTATGAAGGTGTGTTGCCTGACGCACTTCACACGGGCCACATAGGGCTAAAAGATGCACGATGCATTTCCAGGCTTACCTTGGATCCGATGGCAAAGTACGACTATTCCGCCCCGATCTGAACATGCGGCGTTTGGAGCTTTCTGCTGAGCGTTTGGCGCTTCCAGTGAGTGAAGGTCGCTCTCTGTCACTGCCCTGTCCTGTTCTTTGTTGTTGTCCTTGTCTCATGGTGTACGATAGCCTATCGACGGAGACGCCGTCCTCGAGCTCATAAAACGCTTGGTCCAAATGGAAAAACGATGGATTCCGACGCTGCCTGGGTACAGTCTTTACCTGCGACCCACCGTCATCGGCACGAGTCCAGGTATGCCGTATTCCCACTGTACCCACTGTATTCCGTCACCTCCTCACCCACGCTAACAGCACTCGGCTGCATCCCCTCTGACCACGCCCTTCTCTACGTCCTCGCCTCCCCATGCGGACCCTATTTCCAACGCCCGGTGTCCCTGCTTGCGGCGAGCGACGCCGTGCGAGCGTGGCCGGGTGGTACCGGAGGTCATAAAGTCGGTGGCAACTACGCACCTGGGTTCTTGCCCCAACGCCTGGCTGTAGAACAGGGATATGACCAGGTGTTGTGGCTGTTTGGCGAGGAGAGGCGGGTGACGGAGGCGGGTGTAATGAACGCCTTTGTCGTCCTCAAGCGGGCAGATGGAGACGGTGCGTAACCCTTCCAGTGATCGCAGAATGGTCGAGTTGACCGCGAATGAACTTGAACATAGGTCTAGACATCATCACGGCCCCGCTGGACGGGACGATTCTTCTTGGAGTCACACGCGCATCGTATCTCGCCCTCGCCTCGGACAATGCCTTCCACGTGTCCGCCGGTGCGGCTGCAGAACGCACCTTCACCATGTCCGACCTCGAGCGCTGGTCCTCTGAGGATAACCTTCTCGAAATCCTCTGTGTAGGTACAGCCGCGATCGTCGTCGCTGCACACCGGATTGGATTTGAAGGAAAGGATATTCACCTACGCTTGAATCAAACGCTAATGTACTGGCGCCTGTTCAGTATCATGGATCTCCCCTCAGAAATCATTTCCAATATCTTCCACCTCGTCGTGTGGTCTTCGAGCCACCCTCTGGAAGTGTAAAACAATGCTTGTACCTAACCTGGGTTTGCAAAGCTTAGCGGCGCCTAATGACCGCGGACCTCTCGTTTGGACATACGACTCAGTGAGGTCGATCCTAACATGACCAAAGTACAAGACCCTCTGCCAAAGTTCACTGCCGAGCTGATGTCAGACGTACTCGACAGACTCAAACTCCCCCAGATTCGTATGCTCGTTGTCATCGTCAATTCCTGACCTCCCGCACTTACCGTCATCCAGAAACTACAAGCCGCTGGCAACGCAGGGATACCTATCAACATCGAGCACCTCGAGATTCACCGTTCTAGTGTTCCCATTGTCTGAATCGGGCCTGGGTTTGATGCCCAAGGACACCGCGACCCTACTATTTGTTTGGTGGTCAGACAAAACATCTGCGATATCGATATCTTTGCTTGTCGGGCATCCATATCGACTTCAATGACTCCCCGATCTCCAATCTCACGACGCTCGACCTTCGGCGCATAGCAATGGAATCATCTCCTACCCTTTCACACTTCAGGGAAATTTTTGGGGGTCATCGGGCCTACTATGAGGGTGTTGTCTCCTGGGCACATATATGGGGGTGCTTCGTTCTTGTTTCTGTGTGTCGGGCGAGTTTCATGTATGTTTTTTCTATTCACGATCCAAATATTGTACACCCTAGTGGTAGTATCACGAACGCATCAGGCTCGTCCTTGTGACGACGGCATGTATACAAGGAATCCACTACATATTGAAGCTGAAGCCGAGGTTCGTTAGAGGTTCGTGCGTGATCGATTGATCAGCTGCCTTGCAAGTACTTGAACGTTAAAAATAGCCCATTGTTCCTGACCACGCCGCCCGGTGCAGGTGACCGGTGATCGATTGATCCCCGACTCGCTCCCGCACCAAAACCAGCGGGCGTCTCGGATACTATACCAACGCCGCGGCCTTCTTCGACGGATCGGAACACCACCACCGCTGTTCTTTCGTAGTAGCTAGTAGTCGTATCCATGTTTGGAGTCGCTGGCATTCCAGCATGCGCTTCCTCGCCCTCAAAGTGATGACGATGAGAGAGCGAGTTCATAATACATACCATGAAAAGGGCGTCAATATGCTCAGTCACGCAGGCGGTAAAGTCACCTGTTTCTGGTCGAGTGATACCGCGAACAATCTGGTCGATGCCTTCCCACATACAAACACAGGTGATTGCCTAGTACCGTCGTCCTCCCGAGGTGTTGTACCGCTTGCGAGAGCGATGAATTTGAAGACGACAGGACTCGAGACCCTCGAGTCCTGTGGTTAGCGGCAAAAACTAGTTCTTTAATCTCAGATGACGCAAAAGAAATTGTCACGATCACAGTATATCATGATGCTACCAGCGGCCAACGGCCAACGGAAATTAAGTATAGATATTTATCACTGTACTACTGTACTCACACCCGGGCCGGACAATTGTTCCTGGACCGTAGGGACAGGTTTACAGATACTTGATTTAAAAAAGTTTTGGGTTTCGTTTCCACTTGCGGACGGACGTGGGTTGAGTGATCTAGTAAGTCTAGACGAACTGTGCGGTTTCTCACAGGGTCCAGGACCACCCGCAGCCTCGGCCTTGACTATGTACGACGACATCTTAGAGTCACTGATCAGCCCGCTAAAGCCACATAGAATAGACGCGTATTGTGTGAAAATTAGATTATTAATCATATTAGTCATCAGACAATGTCTCCACAGTATCCTCGCCCACTGAGCGACTCCATGGCATCAACTCCTTCAAGCAAGGTGCGTTGGTCGCATCTTCAGACCACTATTTTTAATTACCAATACACAAGAACAGGCCAAGCTTTTCAACCACATCAACCATGTCCTTGATCTTGCACGTAACTAGTGACTGGCGCCAGCGTTCTCAGCGGCAACAGCAGGAGTGGCAAGTCGGCTGTACAGCCGCTCTTGTTGATATATTGCGTCCCGGTACATGGTGAAGTTTATGTTTGATGGTCAAGGTGCGTGTCTCTTTCGCTCTAGGCTGTTTTCAATTCTAGACGTGTGCTTTAGACATTCGCAAATTCACCCCGGGTTCGTGGCAACATCAGTATCGTACCCCAGGTCCGTTCCATTCCTTATCTGATCGGTTCTCCTCACCTCTTAAGCAGAAGCCCATCTTGCCCACAGGTACAATCACGTACAACACCGTTCGAAACTCGCCAAGCTCGACAAATCGTTTGACCAGCTCGAATCTCACCTCGAACCGCTGCTCGCCCAGTCCCTCCCCGAGTCCCTCCTCGCCCTCGACACCATCCAGCAAGCCAAGTTACAAATCGTCATACCCTACGTCGTCTATGACCTCGTATTCGGTGAGCCAACAACGTCTAACGACGTTCTCGATTACTGACATCCCACAGTGTACCTCAAGAACCGCGGCATAGACCCCAAGACACACCGCGTCATCACCGAACTTGTACGTGTCCCTCCCTCCGAGTCTTACAACCCAACAACCTCATCCCCCCTCAACAGGAACGCGTCCGTCAATATTTTGAAAAAATCACGCATGCAGAAGAAGGATCGGATCGAAAACGTAAAGGACCTGTTTCTTTGACCCGACCATACTAACATTATACAACTCTACAGGAAAATTAGGAATCAACAAGGCCGCCGCAGGCCGGTTCATCAAACATGCCATTCAAGCCCAAGCTTTGAAACCCCCTAAAATTTTCTTCCGCCAATGTCGACGAACCCTCGGAAGACGCGATCCAGGCGGAGGTAGAAGCGAGTGCCAGCCGCGAGCGCGTCCCAGTTAAAATCACGAGCAAGATGGCAGCGCGCGCAAGTACGAAAAGGAGCTTGAGGCACTGGGGAGCGAGCAAGAGGAGGACCTGGTCGTGTTCGACGATGAAGAAGGGGTTGACGAGGATCCAGAGGCGATGGATGTGGTAGACGGACAGCCGGCGTCAAAGAGACTAGACAAAGGCAAGGGTTGGGCGTCGGAAGGCAGGAATGAGCAAGTGCCTTCGTCGAGGCGTAAGAGACCCCGCGTAGACCCTTTTTCTGGTGAGTCCTCAAACACCCTATGCGAATGCGAACCGTCCAACGATATACCACAGGGTACGATGATCTGCCTCGATCGACCCCCCCAGACAACAGACACCTCCAACAAAGCAGAGCTCTCTACACCCGTGCCATCGTACTTTTCCAACAACTCCTCACGGGATGCTTCCGCCTCGACATCCGAAGACCGAGAGGCGAGGAAAGCTGCAAAGCAGGCGAACCGTAAAGCAAATAAATTATACGGGAGACGTAGACCATTACAATCCTACTGATCACAAGGCTCGCAAGCGTAAAACGGTTAGTAGACCTGCAATAATACGAACACTAAAGCGTACGGCCCCAGATAGAAATACACGTTAAAAGATCGTCTTAACATCACCACGCGCCCATCGAGCGTATCACCTCCAGGGACCCAACACCCAACACCCAACACCCAACACACCCAACACCCACCATCTCCTCTGCCCCCCAGATTCCCTGCCGACGTCTTCGAGCTGGCTCAGCTGCTCATCCATGCTATTCGTTTTCTTGCTCGCCCTCGTCCACTCCCTGACACCATCGACGGTCCGCCAGCTGTAAAACAACCCCAGCTTCCTTGCTTCCTACGAACGCCACCCCTTGCGGGGGCGCATGTTTTCCACCACGCCCTCGATAGCGAGTTTTCCGACCGACTGACAGTCCACGACGACCAGCTCGGCATGTACCAACGATTTTTCCATATGCTGACTGCCGCCCCCTCCTCTGCCGCCCCTCTTTCCTCTCTCCCAGGTCTACAGCACCGTCAATGTAAGCATCCTCCTCGACCACGTCAAGCCCCTCGACGACTTTGGCCCTGAACAAGTCGAGCCCTAGCGTACAGGAAACAACGCGCGTGTCGCCGGCTCCCTTTATCGCCGCTGAGCCATGTCTCACTGGCAAGGTGCATATACCCAAGGCGGCGACGGTGTTTATCTTTGGATGCCCAATGGCACCGGGTACCAGGATAATATCTGGGTGAGCCGCGCGTTTTCGCAGTTCTGCAGTCATATATACGCAGGACCACGCCTTCGGGACTCTGCTCGTTCAGGAATCGGGCGGTGTCATCACGGATTCACAAGGCGAAACTCTCGATTTCGGGCTTGGAAGGACGTTGGGGGGAAACTACGGTGATCATCGCTGCGGGGAAGGACGTACACGCACAGATCCTCGCCGCATTTCAGGGGCACGGGGGGAGAAGCGGTTGTAGAAGGCGGCACATTCTTGGTAACTCCATTCCGCTAACCCTACCCTTATGGTGGGTTTGGTGGTTGTGTCTAATCCCCCTACTCGATCGTTCGATACAGTCGTTTTTTTTTTCTTCCCTTACCGACCAGACACTGAGAACGCCAGAAACAACCGCACTGGATCGAACTAGTTTCCGATCCATCTCTACGCACGTCCAATCCACGAAAGCCTCGTGGGTCTCCAGTTTTTCTCTTCCTTATGACACCTTCTGTTGTGCTGTGGACGTGTCTGCTTGCTTCCATCCACGCGTGTGCACATACCTGGACTGTCTTTTTCTTTTTTCGTTCCTCGTCTTTCCCTTTTTTCCTCGACAGACACGAAAACAAGGGCATCACCGTCTCCCGCCCCGGCATTTCGACCAGACAGCACTATGTAGACGCGACGCAGAGGTGAGCCGAGGTCGTCTTACCTCGATGATGTTTCGCTCACACTGTCCGTTTGATCCTCACTTACCACTCCCTTCCCTTCCCTGCCCACATGACTCGATCAACATCACAAATATCGATAACGATAGAAATAGCGTTCGTTCTGTCACTACAGAGGCTTCGTCAAAGTGCTCAACGCAGCCACTGTCGGACCTGAATCGCGCAAGCAGGCGTTCCTCGTAGAGTCGTCATCAGCGCACGCCAACGCGATCGGTGGCGGTAAAGGCGACGGTGACGACAGCCACCCGAGTGTACACGACATGCGCGCGATGCTTGGAGTTACGATGCGCAGATCGCATAGTGGGAGTAGTGGGCAGCGATGACTCGGAGGTGGACGAGGAATTCGCTTGGGGAGATGGGGCATTTTGCTCGCGCTTTCCCTGGACCTCTGGGGGTATTTCGACGTTCTTTTTATGAATGCTGACATGTGCCCCGTGTAACTGCTTAGTTTCTCTGCCGCGCACATGTATCACGAATAACGATTGATATTCAACATGTAAGCAATAACGATTCCTTACTTCGTGGACTGGGCGGCGGTTAACAATACAAGCCCCATGGTAAAACGTCGGCCCGCCAACGTTCAATTCTAACGCTCAATCCCCGCCATAAACGTATTCTGCAATCCATCCACCTCCACCCCCACCTCCATACTATTCTGCGACGGCCCCAAGACGGCCCCAGGATCCTCGTCACTGCCCGCCGCCGCAGCGGGTGATGATGATGGCTTTCAGCAGCCGCTGCCTCGTAGGCCGACAGGTCCTTGGCCCTCCGGAATCTCTTCGGAGTCCGTGTGAACGCCGGGTCTGACGATCCACGAGTATGCTGGCCAGACGCAGCCGGAGTCCCATCCACGGAACTGAGTCCGGGCGAGCGCGACCGCTTGACCGGTATCCGCACGGGCATCTCGCACGTATCTCCGCTTCCGGCTGGTGACCATCCGTCGTGGAGTCTGCCATCGGCGCATCCTCTGCCCCCTCCCTCTCCGCTGACATATTCCCGTCGAAAGCACCCGCGTTCGCAGCGCCGAACAAGCCTGCGAGCTCAAACGGCTTGGAGAGCTCTGTCAGGATCTGCGCCTGCCCGATCGTCTCGGCGCCGGGTACCACAACGGCGGCGATACTGGTCGTAGATGCGCCATTCAGGGTATCATCGAAGGATGTATCGCGGGCGGGATCGAAAAGTAAGGGATCTTTTGGTGGTTCCAGTCCGTCAGCACTTGTCGTGCGGCCGACAGGATGTCCGGGGTACCGCCCTGTAAATGGGAAATGCTGCACGTCAACATCACGTACCTCAAAGACGGGAGAAATGTGACCTTGAGCAGTTTGATCATCGATCAGCGTCAACATGGTCAAAAACTCGGTCGTATCTGAAATTTTTGGAAGCCCGTATATCTTTTGTATCATATCGTGGTCGGTTCGCAATAGGATTTCTTCGACTAGAAAGGGAACGAGAAGTGATTGGTTGATCAAATAGAAGGACTAGATAGAACCGACTCACCAACAGCTATGGGATTTTCAATGTCCTCGACCTTGACCACGTTACAGAGCAGTATGCTACCCTTTTCGTCAAATACGACGCGCGGAGAGTCGATTATTATCTTGATACTGCGCTCGAGTTGGACCGTTTGTAGATCCTTGGTATGTCCAGGTCGTGCTGCCACTGCGTACGCTGAGGACGCGTTGGAACTTGGAAGTATGAACGTTCAGACAACAGGCGGAGTAACATACCTTGGATCATTTGAGAGAGTTGATCAGACTGCTCTTACCCACGTTCGGAAATCCAGCCACGCCGACCATCACGCTGTGGGCTGCGCTCGGCTTGAGAGCCTAAGGAGCGCTGGAGCGTCGCGCTCGACAAGTTGGATCGCTGATTGGACGGCGCCGAACGGAACGGAAGTGCTGCAGTGAAATGTCGAAGAGACTATGACCATTTCTGTGCGTTCTCCCTCGGAACGAGATCTGAAAGGAAATCGGTGAGACGAAATCGAAATCGTGCCAAGGAATGCCAGCGCGAAATTGCTACACACGTGTTACAAGACATGTTCGCATTTGTTGCTACGTAGTAATCTGAGTTGAGTTTGATTTTTTGTCCTGGAGGTGCCGGGGTGTAGAATTGCCAGTAGTCTTGATTTTACTCGCTCTGGCAAGTCCGCCGTCTCCGGTCCGAGCAGCCACCCACTCTATGCCACCATCACAGTCCAACCGTCCTTGGCCGAGCACTTGCGTACCCGCTTGAGCACCCTTGCAACGGCGCTCTACAACGCTGTTGGAGCTGACGGCCGAGAACTTTACGGCGGTGGTACCGAACGCGATGCACAAGTCTGGGGCGAATGAGGCAGCACAGGGGACTGCACCGGACAACTCGGATTGGTACTCGGCGACTTTTCTGCCCAAGTTGAAGCAGTATCGGAAGGGGCCGTTGGTGTGGGATCCCAGTACGATCTATTTGCAGGCGATGGATACGAACATTCAAAGGCACGTTCGACTAGTTATGTTTTTGGCGTGGTTTGGCTGACAAAGTTTGACAGGATCTGGGCCATCTGGGATGGAAGCGTGTATGACCTGACCAACTATGTGTACACGCTCTCGCTGCATCCGGGCACGAGCAGTTCGTACGAGTTTCTGAATACGGACGTCGTAAATGTGTTCAAGCAACAAGCTGGTCAAGACATTTCGAACACTCTGAACAGTGTCATTTCAGGATTGGACTCGCAGACGGCGTCGAATAATGTTCAATGTATCAAGCAGATGGCGTACATGGGCGAGACGGATTTCCGCAAGACGCCTCGGTGTAGGATGCAGAGCTATCTGTTGCTCGTGTTTACTGGGATCCTGTGTGCCTCGATCGTGCTCAAGTGTAGGTCCTGTCAAGATGTGTGTGTGACTCGGAAGTCTGACCCATCGATGTCTAGTCCTTTCCGCACTCCAGCTGACGGGAAAGCGTTCGCCCGAGATGCTCGACAAATTTGTTTTGTGCCAGATCCCGTGTTGCACTGAGGGCGAAGACTCGCTGCGCCGGACAATCGACTCGCTGGCTGCGCTGCACTATGACGACAAGCGCAAGTTGCTGTTCATCATCTGCGACGGCAATATCATAGGGAGCGGCAACGACCGGACGACCCCGAGGGTCGTGTTGGATATCTTGGGTGTCGATCCCACTGACGCTGCTCTTTTCGTAGCTGGTTTATTTGGTCATCGCGGTTGCCACTGGGAAAAGTTCACTGCCTCTGATCTCGTTGATCATGCTGGCTACAACGTATGGATTGCAGGTACGTTGGCGACTTGACTGCGTTATGAGCAGGTGGATGACTGAAAACGTGGTAGGCGCTGATTTTCATCATCAAACGCGAGTTTATGCTCGTGGGATGGATGGTCGTCTATCTCCTTTCGTGCGTCGTTTTCGTTTTCGTTTTCGTTTGGATGACGCTGATGCCGCTGTAGGTTCCCGGTGTACAGCTTCTTCCTGCCGATCTACTCATTCTGGTGTATGGACGACTTCTCGTGGGGTAATACGCGCGTCGTGATCGGCGACGGAGGGAGCAAGAAGGTGGTTATGAACGAGCACGAGCGGTTCGATGAGTCGATGATCCCCCTCAAGAAGTTCAGCGGTGAGTCGTCTGCGTGGGCTGGCATCCGCTTAACCGCTCAAGTTCTACGTCTGTACATACAGAGTATGAAGCAGAAACATGGGAAGGTGCATCGCGACACTCGGACGAGACTGGGATCAGCAAGGCGCGTTCTCAGCCACGGTTCACACCGTCCCGTCACGGCTCGCCACATCCGTCGCATGGAGGGGGCGGTGATTACTACCGGGATACGAACATGGTGATGAACAACTCGACAAGCAGTTTCCGAGGTACGGCCTCGCATCACAGTCACGCTGGGTCTCGGCAGGGGTCGATGTACGAAGGACGTCAGCCTGTTGTGGCGGCGGGCACGCCGCATGGTGGACTGCCTTCGTTGCCGTTCACGCCGTTTGCTACTGGACCTGGAAGTGCTGCGGGGTCCGAGTATGGTGGTGTCGGCATGATGGGACCGCTTGGATATCAGCATTCCGGGAGCGTGTATGGGATGGTGGATCCGCGTGCGACGATGATGACCATGAACATGAGAGACACCCCGCTTTGTGGCGTTGGCATTATCGACGGTTGACGGCAAATGATCCCGTTCCGATCAGAGCACCTGATACACCTGAAAGATGGTATGGATTCTTCTAGTTCTAGTTGAGATGAGGTCGCCCTTTCTGATCACGATCATGTCACACCAGGTTCCCTTTGTATCGCTCGCTGCACCATCGCGAATCCAATTTCGCAAATGCCTTGCCACAGAGCATCAGATTCTTGAACGGACACACCAACTTCTGCACAACGTTGCTCTTAAGAGGCGAGTAGTATGCCCGTCGAGAGTGCAGTTTCTGATTTATTCATGTTTTTTCAGGCAAGCGACTCATTTCGGGATCTTACGACGAAACCATCCGTTTCTGGGACATCGAAACCGGCGAGATGAAGAAATGCCTTCAAGTGAAGAAACCGGTTAGCTGCGTGGACTTCCTGGCAGAGGAGGGTATGGCTTGCACTCGTAGTTTCCCTGATGTCTTTACTCACCCTTGCTCCCAGAGGTATTCGTCGTTGGATTCCATGACGTCGGGTATGTGGAACATGCTCGTTTGGTGAGCAGGTACTGAGATTACCACGAAAGACGTGTCCATCTGTTCTCCTCGATCACTTTCACTCCCCTGCGACAGTTGGCCGGGCCTTTGAATGGTATACGTGCCGTTGCTCTCTCTTCGCGCAACCTCGTGAGTGCCGGAGCGGACAAGGCCCTTGTTTGTTGGGATTGGCGTGCAGGAACGAAGATCGTGCGTTTTGGACAACAGACGACCGTCAACATTGGCGTACAGATCGTTGGTTCAGCTGGTGCCTCAGATGAAGGCGAGAGGGTGGTCAGCGTGACCATCGATGGTATTGTTAGGGTGTTCTCGATCAGTTGAGCCTTTTTTGTGTATGTCTCACGAAGGCAGCTGACTCCTGCACGGTAGAACGAAGAGAGATGATTTCCCAGTTCAAGCTCTCCGAGTTGGGTGTTGGTGATCCTGTTCTGAATGCTAAGCTGCATAATGTTGGTTCAGCGCCGAATAATATGCTTCAGTGGTTCGCAGCCAAAGGTACACAAATGACTGTAAGTGCATGTTTATGTTGGTACTTCTCCCTCTCAATTTGTTTGGTTAGTGCGCCACGAAATCGGTTATTCTTCACTTGCAATGGAACAAAGACGACGAGAGACCTTCTCCGACTGAGGGTGGCGTAACGTCTCCTACCAGCAGTTGTGCGCGGTTGTCTTCTCCAACATCGCCATTCAATTTTGCGCGTAGTATCACAGACCCACGCCCACGTGGAGTTTCGTCGCTTTCCAGGTCAACGTCTTCACTTGTGACTCCTCAACGTCGACAGTCGACTCTTGGAATATCTGTTAATGCTGCAGCTACGAGTGCTCCGAGGGACCGTCATTCACTCGCTACTCCCGGAACGCCCTTGTCATCATTACTCTCGCCCTTATCACGCTCTGGGACACCACAGATGCCGTTGAACACTAGAGCTATCGGTGCAGAGGGATTCCCTATCAGATTCGGACGTGCTGCGATCTTAACAGCTCCGCCAAAACTGGTTGCGCTTGTGGAGACGCCAGACGTTGCTGTTGGCGCGGTCGATCCGAGGAAGAGGAGGGTGGTTACTGCGACCAGGTTCAGTTCGAGGGCCGGTGCTGATCGAAGGGTGAGTTGACATAGCCTTTTTTTGCGTCGAACTATTTTTCTGAGTTTTGTTGGGTAGATTTTGATGTCGACGCTCGAGGACAAGGAGAACGCGACCCTCGAGTTCGATGTTGCCGAAAAATACGACGGAGAGGCTGCAAACGGTGATGACGTGTTGACGCTGAATGATCTCAAGCCCCGAGCCGGGCGTGGACATTGACACGAATATCATTCCTCTTTCTGGAGCGTGGGCTGCGCTCGCTCACGTCGACGCAGATGGTATAAACGCAGGATCGGTAAGGGGACTGTTGGGTACATTACCGAGCAAGTTCACGGGTCTCGCAACGCCTGAAAAGAACCCGATGTCGATGCAGTTGAGCCATGAAGAGGTCGTGGGTTGTGCTGATGGGACTATCTAGTGAGTGTGCCGAGCGAGTTTGGGAGTTACGATACCGACCCACCGTGACTTTTTAGTGTCATGAATTTCGTCGGCCATGGATATCAGAAGGAGAGATCTGTTCAACCGGATGACTCGGAGACCGAAGAGGACGGGGAGACGGTTGACTCTACGGACGACGTCAGCGCGTAAAGCAGAGATCGTCTTGTGAGTCCCTCGTCGCCAAAAAAAAAAAAAGGTTTCCAACATACACTCATACTGAGAGGGCAGGGTTTGTAGGAAAGTTGGACACTCGCCGAGAGCCGCCGACTGGCGCTGCAGGGGACCCACGGATATCAACGTTTTCGATGGCGACGTCTGTGAATGCGATGGCGGGACCGAGCATGAACCAAATCCTTCGGACGAGGAGCTGTTTAATGCGCTGAGGAATTATCTGAGTACCCAAGATTTGATGACGGTGACGAAGAAGTGAGTATTTTCTTTTCATTGTCTCGAAGCTAATGAACGGACAATCGCTCCGTAGGACTGCACGCGAAGCGATCATGGCCAAATACCCCAAGGCTGACCTGACGTCACGCAAGGACTTCTTGAACGGGTCGATCGACAAGATATTGTCGCAGTCATAGACCTCTTCCTCTCTCTCGCACAAGCAACGCCTCTCGTCTTTTCATCTTACTTAATGCAACTGTGTCGGTCCCCTCATCATCGCTCGGTCACCATGAACGTCGTCGTCGTTCAATTTTTTACATGTTTGGAACTGTCATCAGCCCCCACCCAAGGACAGACGATTTTTGCGCGTTTGTCATGGTATAGATATATATATCATAATTTTTCTTTTTGCTGCCCCATCGTGCTGCACGCTCTCTCCCTCTCTTTGAACACATTTATTACATACCCACTCACGCACACAGACTTGCATTCCTGGTGGTACTTAGTCGTCGTCAATGTATCCAGCTCAGAACTTTTCTTTTGCCATTATTCTTGTCTCTTTCTCTCTCCATCAAGCTTTCTCTCTGGTTTTCATTAAAATATCTCTCTCGTTAACTTGTCCCCTCTCATCTGGTATGCAACGGCGAAGACGATATTAGGTTTGAAGTTTAGTGAGAATTATAGAAATAGAAATTCATGTCGGCCCGAGGTCATGGCACAGCCTCCAACAGGGCGCGGTTCTGCCAGTGCAACCATACAGTAGTAAACACTCGTTGCATGCGATAGCTTTCAGGTGGGTGCATCTTTATTATCACAACCAGCGGGCCTTGATTCCGAGTCTTCAATTACGCCTAAGGTCTACTAACAATACCAAGATGCCGCCGTCGGACAGCCTACCTCGTCCTCGGGCTTGACCAGGTCCGGGTGCAAGCCACACGACCGACTTTATGAAATATCCGTACCCAGAGACCGAGCGGATCATGGCGCATATAGAGACGTTGCCAGGCGTGACGGCGGAGACCAAGGGGTATATTATGTGTCTTGCTGTCGTTGTGCTCGTCGAAGCTGACTTGTTTGATCCTCCCCCGGCCCCAACTTCCGTTTGTCTTTGTCTGTGGCGACCAGATGTATCGCCAAGCTGCTCAACTATCACGCGACTTCCGAGGGGACCCAGCGCGGCCGTGCTCGTGCCGCTGTTCGTGGGGAGGAGGGGGGACTTGTACGTGCTCCTCAGCAGGTGCGACCAACTGACCATTTGAAGTTCCGCGAGTCTGATATGCCATGCCTGGGTCCTACAGACGTTCGGACGCGCTCAGAGCATATGCGGGGGATACGGCGTTACCGGGGGGCAAGGTGGACGCGCAGGACGCGACGGTGGAGGATACAGCGGTGAGCAGGTCGTGCGCGCCGACGTACCAATGTGAGGGATATCCAATATCTGACCTGCATATGTGCGTGTGCGTGGGGCACAGAGACATGAGGCTTTCGAGGAGGTACGTTGCCTCGCTTCTTTTGCTCTCTTTAACCAACTGAGAAAAACAAAAAATTGGCTAGGTCGGGTTGCCTCAGGACAAGGGGCGAGTGCCACTACTATGCGTCATGCAACCACACTTGGCAAAGGACGTGTTGTTGGTCACAACGTACGTCTCCATCTCGATTTTGTTATTGGACCTCGCTTCTGAGCGATTCACGGGCACTTACTGACCCACTTGTCGCCATTCACAGGGTGGTCGTCCTCATAATCGACTACACATTGCAGGTCCGTCGTAGTCTTGTGCGACCTCGTGCTCTTCTGTATCATTGACCAGCCTTCTTTTCGTGCGACCCAAGCCTAACCTCAACTCTTCCGAAGTGACGTCGATATTTGCGCAACCGCTTGCCTCGTTCCTCTCCTCGACTCCCCAACTATCGAGTGGGCGCACGGCAGACCCAAATGATCCATACCACACGTTCACGGACCTTTCATGGGGTGACGGGGGTACTGTTCGCCTGCACCGGTTCCTCACCGGCCGTGAAGCCGAGGGCATCAAGCCCGTCTTTGGACTTACAGCGTCAGTGACTAGTCCCTCCACTCGTTTCTGCGTCGAAAACGCAACAAGGTCGTTTATATATAAATAAGTAATACGAAGAGACTGAACGTTCCATATATTCACACAGGTCCATCCTCATCAAGACGGCAGCGATCGGGTATGGCCGATTGTCCGAGATCGAAGTCCAGCCTCCGAACGCGCCAACGGCCACGCAGCAGATCGCGCGTGCGCTCCTCACGCCTGCGAACCCGCTCCGGGTCGCATGTGAGCGAGAGGGACTCGACGCAGACGAGTCGGCTGCGCGGATGCTGCCTCCACCACGGGCGTCCAACGCTGTGCGAACGGCGAGGGAGTGGCGGAAGTTTGGGATCGCTGCGTGGAAGAAGTTCATGGATAGCCGTGGCGGCGGCGAAACCGGGGTTGGAGCGGACCCGAAGATCACGGAGCAGGTGAAGAAGCACTTCGAAGCGGCCTTCAAGGCGGACGGCGAGCTCGATCTGGAGGCGCTGTTCGCTATGATCCCTAAGGAGGTTCGGGCGCGTGATCGACCGACCCTCCGATGAACAAGCTGCACGTCAGTCCGCCCAGTTCGTCACTTGTCGCTGCAGCCAACGCGTATCAACTTCAACTTCAAGTTGAAGGCCACCGTAATACTGGTAGGCGGCAGGTTCCTACTACTTACTACAATATGAAAATCAACGGCGAGTCACAGACTGGTAGGCTTGCGTTGAAATGATACCGTTCAGCTTACAGAGTATTCATTGCAGGGACCCAGACTACGCTGGAGGATATATAATTCATGCTACTCGACTTGGCAAATCAATGCCTGCAGCAAAGTAAAAGTCGACCGTTGTTATCCTTTCAAGTATCTCAGTGAGGATGACCCTCGATATTTGTACGAGTTTTTGTTGACATAACATCGACGTTTTCTCTTGCTCAAGTATAAGCAGAGACCACGATCAACTTGGACAAAAGGTTCTCCGCGGATTTGCATCGTGTTCTTCCCGGCGCCACCCCTTACTTTGGTCGAGCGAAGAAGTCCGCAAGAAGGTACAGCGGGAGCAAGAGGCGGAGGAACGTTCAAAGATGCGTGCGCACTCTGCTAAGATGGGTCCTGAGGTTCCACGTGCCGAGTGGGGATGGCGGATGCGTACTGCCGGTGGTGCTTCCGCCCCCACGACCATCTCGACTACAGCGAGCACGATGACGGGCGGCCTCGCACCCCCACGTTCGCCGAGTCTGGCGCGACGTGTGCGGGGTTCACCGAGGATCGGAGGCGGCACGTGGCGTCAACTATGGCTGAGAAGGAGATGATGGAGTGGACGCTCAGGTTACACGTTGCTACTGGACCGCCCCCGTCCGAAATCAGGAGGGACGCAGACGATTCCGTGTTCCAAAGAAAAAGGTGTGGACACCGCGGCGGTTCCAGAATTAGGGCCGACTCGGAGGTCGAGGTGATTTTTAGTTGGGTTTCTTTTCTCTTCTTTTCATTGCACCATACAGCCTGAGTCGCGTCCGTGTTTGTTCTTTTCCTTTTCCTTATGCCTCGTTACTTAGCTCCCATGACCCATCTTCATCTGTCCCTACCACGGTTTCACTGTATTCATCAAGGCTATAGCCCCCTATGAATCTATGATAATATGTGTTTTACCTCTTTTGATTGGTTATAGTTGGACCACAGTGTGAATTTTGGAATATGACAGTACTTTCATTGGTGGCTTCAAGTTTCCAACCCATAATAATGTTTCTGCTGTGGCAGTCTATATGTACGGACGACATCTAATCATCTTATCATCAGCATTGTGTGAAAATTAGATTATTAAGTAATCATATTAGTCATCAGACAATGTCTCCGATCGTTCGGTGCACACAGTATCCTCGCCCACTGAGCGACTCCATGGCATGATGGAACCAACTCCTTCAAGTAAGGTGCGTTGGTAGCATATTCAGACCACTCTTTTTATTACCAACACACAAGAACAGGCCAAGTTTTTCGGTTTTCCGCACACCGTTCCATCGCACACAAAATCGTTTCTAGCGTGTTCAAGAACCGTGATCGAGATGCTCGGGGACTTGGATGGGGACTTGGATTTGTGTCACGTGTTGATCAAGGATCAGACGGACACTTCTGCCGTCGGTGGTGCACTGGTGGGCCACTGAGTGAAAGACGTGAACACTGAAGGAGATAGTGAGACAATGTTCGTATGCGGTGGAGAGGGAGGGTACGGCGGACGAGCCGGGGTGGGTAGTGCGGAGGGCGCATTTGTTTAGGGCTGAGTCATTTTGGTTACAATTTGAGGTGGGTTATCCAGATTTCCTGGGTCGAGAGAGTCGAGAATTAACTTGCGCACCGCACTCGTCAGTGTTCAGATATACTGTGACACGCTCTGTATTACCTTGATCGTGGGGCACTTGCTGTGCATGTCTCTTCGCTCTACACTCTCCTGATGCAATTTCTGACATTGTTACCATTCTGGCAGGTACGAAAAGGCAAACGATGCTTAATGGTGTTGGAGTAGCCTGATGGAAGGTTTTGAGCTTACGGGCCGGATGGTGCGTTTTTGGTTGTGTCCTCCACTCAAGCTTCCCTCATCGGAACGACGTCCAAAGAATCGTCACTCTCCGTCACCTATGACTGCATATGTGCAGCCCCAACGACCGCAGTCTCAGCCACAGAGGCCACCAGGTCGCCCACCCTCACAGGCAGGACTACCACCCACGCCGCGGCGCCCCCAATCATCACATCATCAACAGCGACGGTCCCCTTCGGTGAAAGGGCCACGTCCAGCCTAGGGTCAACAGCAAATCCTCCTGCCACTAATGCAGCTTCTTCGGAAGCGAGTACTTCGCGACCTCAACTCTCCGTCATTCCGCGGCATCCTGTGTGAGTTCTGAACGCCTCTGGTCGTACTCGGAACGGGATCCTGATGACACATGAACAGGGTGGCGCCCCCACTGGGGCTCGGTCAAGGTATCACTCGGCTATCGCAGTTTAGTGGGCAACTTTCGAACGAAAATGATAGCGTCAGTTATTTTCTTCGCTACTTGGTGCCATTCGTCTGGCTAATTTCGAGTTCACGAATTTCTTCTTAGGAACATCAACCAAAGCAATGGACTGGAATTGTGCAGGAATGTTTTACGCCAAAGGCGATTATGAAGGTCACCTGTGGAAAGATAACCAGAAGAACGAAGCTAAACCATTTAGTATGTTATTCTGCTGATCTATTAGCTCGATCCATAACGGTGACTGACATTCGGTACCGCGTTCAGAAATCGGTGTACCCGTATTACCCCGCTTTTTTCTGGTGACCATGCAATCGGGTGTCAAGTCCATGTCATCATCGTTCGATGGCACCCGAGAATGACTTGTTACATCCTGCAATCGTAGAATGCGTGACCGCGGTATGGACATACAAGTATGACAACGAATATACCGCCACACTAGATCCCCCACAAGCTCTGTACAACCCCAATTCGCGCTCAGATTTGATCAACTTCAGTTGGACGCACACACGCACGAAAAAAAAAATCACTTGACGCTATCGTTGGTCAACGTACTCCCGAACAACCGTGTGTGCGTAATGTTCCTACCCCCAGCCTGAACGGTGCACCTGTTTGTTAACGAAAGGAGGATAGACAAGGAAATGAACCTCGCGTTTTGATCGACCACGCATCCATGCTTGGCGAACCGGTCAACGTGTTTGGCATCCCCCAAGCAACATTGCGATGTCTAGAGCTTCTCGAGCGATGATCCGAATTGATTCCATTTCACAGCTAGCGGAGACCGTGAGTCGGATGACGGACTTGATCGCATTCGCGAACGAAACGCAACTGGAGCCGATGGGTAGCTACGCCACTCCCGAATACGTATGAATGCGCCGCCTGACAAAATTCCCCACGCAGATGCGCTTTCAGCACCGGCAAAGAATCTGCGGGAGACAACCGTAACTCAACCCTCAACAGGACATATACATATATGGGTGCAATGGCAGGCGGTGGTGGTCCGGGGGGTTTTGAGGGCTATGATCCACCCTTATCGGCACTCTATTCGGGCACGTCGTCATCAGCTATTTCTATACATTATATCTCTCGGGCAATTCGCCTCAAAATATTCCACCACCGCCCTCTGCTGATATCCCCTCTAAGCAGAGTGAGCCCCCCACCTCCGGCCCCGCTCCTCCAGCACCTAATCAGCCTCCCGCTCCTTCGCAGGCGGGACTGACATCATCTACTCCGACGATGAACACAGTCAACTTGCCAGAATTGAGCCGACACCCAAGCCTCTTCTGGTATATGATTGACCCTCTATTATTTTCTAATCTACGCTCATTAAGCTCTTCAAATTGCAGTACCAAATCAAACGTTCTTCGGGCTCGGCAATCGCGTTTCATTCTACTAAAGCGCGCCGACTCCAACCTCGTTAAACCAACTAATATCTCTACAAAGAAACAACAGAGCGTGGTTGCGATAGTGATCTCGGCGACAAAGTCAATAATGATGAAATGCGAAGATGGACATGCAGGTGGACTCAAGCATGGTCAGGAAGGAACAGCTTAGCGGTTTTTGTCACTCACGATAATTTCTATAGGATATGGCAATCTTGCAGCCAATACTAGATTGTAAATATGGTCCTCGGTTTGTCTAACACATCTGTCAAAACTTTACTCAACCAGTCGGCCTGCATCGGCGGGGATGAGTAGTGACGGTATAGCTTTGATGATATAATAATATTGGTGCGTCCGCATTCATGTCCCAGTCACCCTTACTTAACCATTATCCCGTGACCTTGTCCCGTGACACGATTACCCGACATGACATGGCATGACACTTCAGGCCACATTTAATGAAGCGACAACATATTTAAAGGCGTCTCGAGAAAGCTGGACCTCAGCTCCTTCCTCGCTATGTCTCACTCAACTGCTACTTCGGTTGTTGCTTCCCTCGACTCGTCAGCTACGGGACAGAAGAGGCCACGGTCGAGTGCTCTGCACACAGGCCCTAGAAAACGACCGTACGTCTTGCACACAACCAGTGCAATGTTCGTTACTGATTCCAAGTCAGAAGCACTCAAGACCCGCTGGTACACCACGGACGCCACTTCGGACGCGCGGTTCACGCCTTCTGCAGTGTCCAAACATTACTCACTAACGGTCTTGTTATGATGGGCGAACTGAATGATAGGGATATGGGGACATTTTCCGAACAGTGAGCCCCCCAATTCAGACACAGTCGAGTCCACTCAACCTCATTCGTAGGGAACGGAAGGAGTTCGCCGTGTTCCTTGAGTTGCTCAAATTGGTCCCGTCCCTCGAAGCTCGTATCTCCTCATCTGACGAGGAAGAAGTGATCTCCATGGCTGAGCTGGTGAGAAGAATTCACTGCGAGATAATGTGCTGTTAGTTGAGCTGATCATTCTCCTAGATCCAGAAAGGCGCGAACGGCGCCAGGGCCGACGACACGAAAGGGATGAAGTGTGCGATAGTTGATTGGATAACTCCGAAAGGTCAAACACTCAACCCGCATATTCCCCGCAATGCAAAATCTGGGCGAGGCTTCCATCACGAACGTACCGGCGCGTTGCTCTGTCCAGCTGGACATGATTGGTCAAACACTGAGTACGTACGTCGTCCATGAAAATAAACTTCTATTCTTACACACCGTATTGCAGAATCAAGGAGAAGTTGCGCACTGGGCAACTTCGCGTTGCGGGAGACCAATGGCCCATATTCTTGTATGCGAATTACAACTACGACGCGGAAGATCCATGGAACGGATTATTGCGCAGCGGGATACTGGTGTCGGTAAGTCGTTTTTTAATGCACAGTTACGCACTTAAGAGATCATATCACACAGGCCTACAAGCATATATTTACGTCTCCGAGTTCGGTTGATGTTGAAGAGCCAAAGGCCACGCGTTCTTGCAACGCTCGCATCCATGGGATGCACGCTGTAACGAAGGCGTCGATCGCTTACGTTGCGACGCAGGTATGTTTCTCGGTTTCATCATGTGTTCAACATCTCACGCTCTTGGGTAGGCTCGGTTTGCCTTGACGTCCGCTCAAGTCTTTTCGCGCACGGACCTTTTGACGGACTCGGAGCGTTTTTACAACACCATAGTCGAACTCCTTGATGATCAAGAGGAGAAAGAGGAAGTCGAGCTGCTCCTGCAGTGGTGGAATAGGTGAGCTCTTCGTGTTTTCAGGATGCTTGTATAAATATTATGACAGACAAATTTTCCCGAGTAATGCTGAAAGTTCTCGGTTGCCTTCCGAGAACAGTGCTCTGGCCACAATTCGTCGCAGGCGAGCAACACTCAAAGCCGCAGCCAATGGAACCTTACTTTAGATTGTTGTATGCATTAGTATCTTGTCATTACGTGTCACAATGTTCTTGAACTTGAATCTAACGTTGCTCTAATGTTTGTTGGTAATCAGTTGCTATAATAGAGAGAATAGCAAGTGGATAAGTGATTCGGTTCATTCAGCAATTGGTCAGAGCTATCATAAGTGGATAGATGATTCGGTTCATTCAGCAATTGGTCAGAGCTATCATAAATGTAGATATGCTGAGCACTGGTACTTGAACTAGTCACATCCATCACAGAGACAGATCAGCCCATATGTCCAGTATTGATATAACTGATCAGAGCTATCATAAATAAAGATGAGTTCCATATGTCCAGTATTGATATAACTGATCAGAGCTATCATAAATAAAGATGAGTTCCATATGTCCAGTATTGATATAACTGATCAGAGCTATCATAAATAAAGATGAGTTCATATGCTGAGCACTGGTACTTGAATTGGTCACATCCATCACAGAGATAGATCAGCCCATATATCCAGTATTGATATAACTGTTCAGAGCTATCATAAATAAAGATGAGTTCCATATGTCCAGTATTGATGTAACTGATCAGAGCTATCATAAATAAAGATGAGTTCATATGCTGAGCACTGGTACTTGAATTGGTCACATCCATCACAGAGATAGATCAGCCCATTGTTACAGCTGGCCCGGGTAGGGTCGGTTGTAGACTTGAATGCGAAGGCTAAGACGAAGGATAGGCCGAGCAGACTTAACGTCTGGCGAAGCCGAAGGACTAGGGGTTCTTTCGAGGAGGAACTCACGAAGAGTCTCGTCACTCGAAGACTAAGGCTAAGGTCACACCCGAGATGGGCAGAGGACTAAGGCTAAGGTCACACCCGAGATGGGCAGAGGACTAAGGGACGAAGGACGAAAGCACTCGAGGTTGGCAGAGGATACTCGGTTGGATTTCAAGTAGCTCTAGCTTAAGGAAATACAAACGAGGAGGAAGGTCCTTAAGTACTACGGGATGGAAGGCGATAGAATCGCAAAGAATGGAGGAGTCATCCGCAGCGAGGAATGAGTCAGAAGCTGCGTAATGCTATATGTACAGTAAGCGATGATGTCACTATGAGTCAGAGGACGAGTCATCGAGATAGGAGTAAGTCGGAACAGAGATAGGGAGAAGTAGGAAAGGGACCGGAGAAAGGCGGACCATCAGTGATGTGGAAGATGCGAAATCACCCGAGGTCTATGGTACATTGTGAACAAGAAGTAGAGGCGATAAGCGAAGGAGAAAGAAAGAGAAAAGAGGTACATAGAGAACCTTGGAGACAATCGTAACATTACCCCCGTTGTAGCCTTGGAGTCACCGACCCAAGTATTAATAGTCGTATCCCGGACAGGGATGCTCTCCTGTGGTATTGGCGACCGCCGGGTCGTCATAGGTGTCCTCGCAGTCATAGTCGTATCCCGGTGAGGGAGGACGATCGTTGAGGGGAGGATATACAGGACGAGGGCGAGGGCGACGAGAGGAGGTAGATCCTTGAGATCCTCGAAAGGGTCTGGCGAGGCCTCGACCGGAACGAGCGGAGCGGTAGGAAGAACGAGAGGAAGCAGAGGACGACGAAGAGGCGGAAGGGGAGGGTTGCGGAGCACGACGTCTAAGAGGACAAGCTCCTTGAGGATGTCCCGGAGCGTTTCGGAGGCAGGTGGGACAGGTATAATGTGGGCAGTCGACGCGAATGTGACTGAGACGTCTACAGGTGAAACATGCCTTTGGGTATAATCGGTGAGAGCGATCGACCGGAAGGTCGAGTTCTTTCGCGAGGCGTGCTTCTGCAGAGTTCATGGCTGCGTCCTCTGCTCGAGTTAAAGGAAGGGAGGAAGCGGATGGGGTCGAAGCAATGGAGCGTGGTGGAGAGTGGTAAGCGGGGTCCATATGCTCAATGTGTTCCTCTTCGCTACCCGGTACTGAGACCGAGTCGAAGACGGCTTCGATCTTGTCAATCTCTGCCTGGATCTCTTCGGGTCCGAAGGGAGGGGATGGGGAAGGAGTGGGGACGAGTGCGGGGATAACGTCTGTGGGGAAGGGGAGGAGGGCGCGGGGGCTTACTGCTTCTACCTCGGCGGGGATACAGACATGGAGAGGGGGACGAGGAAGGCCAGGAGGAGAAGAGGGCGTTTGGGGTATAGTGAGAGGAGTGGAATAGATCGTCATTTCAGCCAGAAAGCGATCG
>JBBPPA010000214.1:0-29689 GCA_038091735.1 Leccinum pellstonianum
CTGTGGAAAGACGTACCAGCCCAGCAGTTCAGTCGGTGAGCTACTCTCCTCGACTATTTACCGGAAATGTGTTTTCTGACTTTTTCTCTCTTTATTCAGAGTCGCTCAACGTCTTTTACGCCAACCCGCTTCGTGGAAGCAAGGAAGACTGGTTGAACAAACAGCTCAAGCCCTGGGCAGGGTTCAGCCGCAGCGAGCCCACTTACACGGACGTTCCCGGACAGCACTACACACTCATGGACTTTGACCACGTCCCCGGATTCCAAAAGATCTTCCGCAGTCAGCTCGAGGCGCGCGGTCTCTAAAGTTCCGGTCGTCGCTCAGTGCATTACAATTTACAAAAGGGGGTCTAGTAGAGTCGATGTCTATTACGCAATATCGTTATGCTTCATTTCTTCTCCATGGGCTGTCATAGAACCGCAATGTCTTCCTATTCTCTCTCTCTCACTGTTTAATATTAGCAAGCACGCCGAATGATAATACATAACACTCTCTTGCATGTTCTATAAATTGTGAACCTCGTCAATGATCTTGAGTGCGATTGAAGTTCCCGCATTTTCGACTATTCCACTCAAGTATATACCTGCAGCTGGCTAATATGTAGGGTTTATGTCACCAGGCGTCGAACGCTCGAGATTTGGCCAACCGTGTTCTTGCTCTAAGTTAGTCCAGATCGGTCAAATCTGACGCTGATCCGCAGTTTTGCAAAAGATTGAACACCGTCGCCAAATGGCCATAAGATTTGCACGCCACAGAATAAAGTAGATACACACATAAACCTCTTCATCTCTCTCTCCCTCCCCTCCTCTCCCCAAACCCCTTCGCGGGCCGACCCGAGCCGCCGCGGGCCTTATTATCCTGTCCATTTCCCGACTCCATCATATCCGTCTCCGATCCAGGCCCAAGTGGTTCCCGCACGACCACGGCCCCGCCCGAAGTAGAGCTCGTTCTTGACATCGACACAGAACTCGCATTCCCGCTTGTGTTTCCCAACTTGTCACCGAATATACGACTTCGCGCTTCTTGATACTGTGCTTCGCGCTCTGCCAGCGTGCCCCTCTGGCCCGGGGACGTCACTCCCGATCTAGAACCAGAGCCCGCGGAATGCCCTTGTGAGGACGAAGACAACGAGGCAGATGATAGTGTTCCCGTGTTGTTGCCGCTGGAATTCGGAGACGGTCGTTTCAGGATACGCAGCGTCGGTTGGAGTGCGGCAGGTGGTGGAGGCTGGGAGCTTTGGCTCGTGCTCGCAGGCGCAACGATGAGCTCGGGCATCGGTCCGCTCTTGTTACTGAGTTCAGATCACCGCGCGAGCATGCGTAACGTGTGTGGACGGGGAAGGAACGATGTCACGCACGAAGGCGTTCAACGGAAAATACCATGTAAACTGGAAGATCAGCACGAAACGCACGGCGAGTCAGAAAAATAGGACGGACTCACGCTTCCTCCCAGATCTTGGTGCTGTCTTCACCCCTTCGCGACGAATCTGGACCCGGAGCGTCTTTTCTGGTCAAACTCGCCTTTCCATTCCCATCTCTCTCCTCTTTCCCTCCTATATCCTTCTCTGGCTCCTCCCCCTCCTCCTCGTCATCGTCGTCCCAATCGTCACGCACGGCCTTTGCCTTTGCTGCCTGCTTCAGATTGGGAGTCCGCTTCACCAATCCAGCCCTTCCACTCCCCTACAAACCCGGGTCCCGCAGCAGCAAATGAAATGAGTCGACATAGCCATCCAAATCAACGAGACGATGAGTAGCCGTAAGCGATTGGGCGCTTCTCGTGTAAAGCCAAGACTTCAACCTTACCAGTAAATCTTGATCCCACGCGCCACTCTCCCTTATCAGTGCCATTGAGACACGTTTTGACTCTTCCAAAGGCGAATTCCACTCGAGTCTTCACGGGGCCGGTGACAGAATTCCGATACCAGACACCAATGGATAAGAAATGAGCGTCAGGTGCGAGTGGTAATCACTTGAACAGCTAGCCGAGTTCGCTGAGTTTGAAGTAGAAGTAAGTACAAGAACGATCCCAAGTTTAGTTCCTTTCCAGATTTCCATGATACCAATACAAATTCGTATCAGACTCCTTTAAATCGCCTCCATTCTTTCCTTCATGCCCCACCGAGTTTGGCAACCTCATACAGATATGTCCCGAGCACCTTGGTCTAAAAAATGATGAAGAACTGGTACCGATCACAATCTGATGGCACACGTACCCCTTCAATAAAGTTGGACATGTCCAACTTTTCGTTCGTCGAGCTATATCAACCGCGCATTCGCATGAGCGATTACAACAAGGTAGTAAATGCACGTACTGCGCCCCGTCGTCTGACCGACCCATTGGAAGCAATAGCACGTTCACACCTAATTTCTCCGCAAACGTGAGCGTCACAGGGATCGACCCCCCCTCGCGCGTATAATCAGGCGACTTGTTCCAGATCGCCTAGTTCAACAAACCCATCGTTCAGTCCCTAGCCTTCTGCAGGCATACGAAGAAACGGCACATCACATGCGCCAACGTACCTCGATGGCTTTCCGCGCTGCTTCAAAGTTCCAGTGGTTGACGTCTGCGACCCAGGGCTTGCCTCCGTGAAGATATTCGACACTCATGGTATTTTTGCTGTTCAGCTTGGCGAATTCAGATTCGATGTATGCCTTTACGAGCGGGATGACGATTTCAGGCGTCTGCGGAGGGACGAGACTGCATCAAAAACGAAACAAAGACGGTGCTCAGTCGATCGCGTATCCAAATCAATCGATGCGAGAGGTCTGTCACATGGCATCGCAGGTACGCACCGAAGACTAAACTTTCCGGCCACCTTGGAGGGGATCACAGTCTTGCACCCCGGTTCGGAGAATGCGCCTTGGATTCCGTGAAGGGAGAGCGACGGGTTGCGCATGCGACCCATGATCACAGTTTCTTTGTGATCCGACAGTGCGATCTAAGCATCCATGTAGGCCAGCATCGTGTATGCAATGGAGATTGCCTACCTGTGCACCGGCTGCCTCTGCGACATCCGCGACGGAATAGTCCATCTTGGTGTATAATTTGCTAACAGGATAAAGTCATAAGCACGTCCTACTTTTCACAGGGCAAAGAGCGACACACATTTCGTTTTCGTCCGGTGGCGGCACCATTGCGTCAATACCGGGAATAAGAATGCGGCCGTCGTGATCGACGAGTTTGCTCATGAGTTTGATGAGATCCGTCATCGGCTCGTGAACCATGCGTCCAAACAACCCAGAGTGCAGATCTTGACCTGGACCCGACACGTGTAGAGCGAAATAGGCAACCCCGCGAAGACCATACGTCAATGCAGGGGTACGAGTGTTCAGCCAGTAATTGTCAGACTAATAGCGAAAGAATCAGACAGGAAGCAGGAGAGGAGGGGAATGAGAAAATGACGCACGATGCACACACAATCGATCCCCTTGAACCACTCCGAGCCCTCGGCCACCTCCTTTGCGATAAGCTCGTCCAGACCCTCGCTCCCGCTCTCCTCCATTCCTTCAAAGCAGAACCGAAGGTTGACAGGGAGTTCGAGACCCTGTGCTTGATGTGCCTCGAGCACGTTCAACCAACCCATGATAGGTCCCTTGTCGTCCGTCGATCCACGCCCATACATCTTCCCGTCCTTCTCAACGAGCTTAAACGGATCCGTGTTCCATCCGTCCGATTGCAGTGCCTAGACACACAACAACCGATACCATACTCAGTGCATCGTTATCTCCACAGACATGTGCCAATCAGGATTTCAGCACAAGACAATAACTCACGGGTTGTACGTCATAGTGCCCGTAGAGCAACACGGTCTTCTTCTTCGGGTCTTCACCCAGCTTTCCGAGGATAGCAGGGGGCAGATCTAGGCGCTGGCCCTGCAACGTTTGGGGTCCGAGATCCTTGAGTACCGTCCTCACGCCGAGCGCCTTGAGTTGCTTGTCGAGCCAGTGACCCATCGCGATCGTTTCGCCGCGATAAGATGCATCGCCGCTGACACTGCGAAAGATTCGTCAGTTCGAAGCCACGTCAACGAAATATTTCAGAGAGATCGAGTACCTCTTTATCTCGACTGCGTCGGAAAGACGTTGAACGAACTTGCCTGCGTTTGCGTTGATGTACTCGACGAAACGTGTTTGGTGGGTGGTCATGATGGAGAAGAATCAAGATGTGTGATAACGAGTACTATCTGCCGCAATGATTTAATTGGGAGTGTGCGATGTGGCAGCAGTCAATTATACTCGCAGTATCTCACGAGCTCACGAGGTTCAAGTTCACTTTTGGACAATTATGATCCGGATGTGGGTGGGGAGGGCGCCGAGGCCCGATATCATTGATCAACATGATTGTGGGTGATCTCCAAAATGTTGTCCTCTCACTCAGCGCCCGGCGATGCCGGCAGAGAGTATGTACCCATGGTTTTGCGTGTCATAGCTTCCATACAAGGGCCGGCGTTGCCAGCTGGGCACCTTGCTTGGGGGGCGCTTTGTGATCCACTGCCTTATATTGGACTGTCGTCAATGCCGTCTCGGTTGTGAGAATAGCCTATGGACTTCTCATCATCATCAAAGTTGCAAGACTCTGGATAAAGTAAAGCTGAGTCACGACAACGATCTCGTTGCTGACACAATCAATTTACATACTTACATACTACTATGTACGTTTCGCACACAAAGCCTACACGGGGAAAGGACCTTGCCAAACAAGGTGATGGTGAAAAGACCCGCAAGACCCGCATGGACAACTTGAACATGTCACCTCAGCTCACTCTGGCACAGTGCCACCTTCCGGGCCGCCCGGTACAATGATGAGTAGTACGTACGCAAGGCCATCGATGAAAGCCGTTGACGAGATCAACAGAGCCGCTTAGGGTGGACAGCAGGAGCGAGCAACAAAAGAGAGGTGTGTACCAATGGATATTCAGGCCTCGGCAATCGAGTGGAAAAAGTGCTTTAAATCCGATGTCGCAACTGACGCGAATACAACCGAGATCGTTGCCCAAGATGAGATATATCCCGGTCGCTTTTCTTGCTGATCGGGATCATGTCATGAGCGGGCGAAGGGGGGGAAAAAAAACGACAATGGCGAGTGGAGTATGGCGAGGAGGTAGGGAAGTCAAAGGATCGTGTGTGGGACGTATACTGACTGGTCAAGTGATTCTGGGATGCGACACGCTCGCACGAAAAGGAATAGAACTTCGGAACGACCAATTGTCTTCCTACCTAAGGGTACGGGAGACTAACGAAAGGGTGATTCCACGCTTTCATACAATGATATCATCAGTTTCACCTTTGCATCATTCGTTTTGTTCCTAGCCCTGATCGCCGTGGACTTCCCATTATTAAAGGTCTGTAGGTGGACGTCTCACCGCCAGTCCTTTCCACTCATCTACTATGCGATTCATTCCGACAACCATATTTGCAGTCATCTACAGCCTGGTTGCTGTGGTCATTGCAAAACCTGTACCAAACCGGGAGGCGGCGGGTGGCATAGCCATACCGCTCACCAGACACTCTTCCTGTCTGAACTCCAACAGAACCACTGATCTCGACACAATCACCTCTCATGCTATATCAGTCAGGGAGTACGTGTAATGAACTGTTACACCTATTCTGCTCAGGCTTTTTTAGGAAGATCCTTCGTGGGCTAGACAATTACGAGAGGAACACGGGGACGATGCATCCTTTCGCTGTGACACGGAGCAAGCACGGACTCGGAACACGTGGCGCTAGCGTCCCGCTGACAACTTATCAAAATGGCATATGGATTGGCGAGATTTCGATTGGTACTCCTGCCAAGACCTTGAAGGGTAAATTTTCCTTATGTCATTCCGATATATGTTTACCCTGAGCTACATCACAGTCCAGATCGACACTGGTTCAGCGTGGGTGCTTTCTTTTAGTTCATATAGCTGTTTCTTCCCAGTCAATACAGCGACATGTGGGTGCTGGAGACTGGCTGCGGTGGGATTTCCGGAGATCGCGACCTCTGGGATCCCAAATCATCTAAATCTGCCAAGAATCTGGGGAAGTCATTTCTGTTCGAATATGGGGACGGATCCCTCGTCAAAGGTGATTGGTATAATGATAATGTAACTATCGCTGGATTCACTGTATGTTTTGTATCTGTTATGAACATGAACATCGAATTCTGACGCCAAGCTAGGCAGACTCTCAGACCTTTGGTTCTGTGACATCATACGATTCTGTGATACCGAACAATGGATATGCAGACGGTTTATTGGGATTGGCCTTCCCTTCCATCTCGGAATTCAAAGCCTCTCCGCTGTTTGAATCAGTTGCCAAACAAAAGAGGCTAATCAATCCGACATTTTCGTTTAAATTCTCTTCTTCTGGGGCCGAGATGTACATCGGTGGAGTTAACAGTATGTTGTACAATGGTGACATCACTTATACGCCCGTAACACATCCTGTGAGTGAAAATGCCAGTAGATGCGAGTGGATGTTGCTGACATTGGCATCTATGTAGGGATTCTGGCAGGTGTCGATGGATGATCTTCGTGCTAATGGCAACAGAATCCTTGAAAATGTACCCGTTGTTTTAGACACTGGTACAAATCACATCATAGGAGATTGGGAACTGGTTTCGGAATTGTACAAACGCCTTGACGGTACCCTCAAGGAACATGAAGGCTTTGGTTACTATTCCCGTGAGTTCTGATTGCGTTGGTCACCTTATTTTTATCGATAGCCTACAGTACCGTGCGAATCTTTCCCAACAGTGGGCCTTACCTTTGGCGGCAGGACGTTTGTAATCCCTGCTGAAGTTCTCAGACTTAATCCGATCCAGGAAGGTTCTGCCAGTTGTTTCAGCGCCATCATTGCCAGGCGCTCGCGTACCGGTGAGGTTTGCTTCCTGAGCCCCCTTTTGCGGCGCTCGATGGACTCGTTCTAACTTATGGCTTAGCACTTTGGACCATCGGGATGACTTTCCTGCAGGGCGTATACAGTGTGTTCGATCCCACTACTTTACAGGTCGGGTTTGCGGACCTCGCTTGAATCGTCGCGAATGTTCCCGGTACACTGTATGTTTCTGAGTTTGATTTATTAGCAGAGTTCACGGTAACAACATTGGAAGGTTGACCGGCGCCCTCCCAGGCTAAATTACCGACTGGAAAAGGCGGCGAAAGAGCACGACAAAAGCGAAGGAGATCTTGGAGGAGCCCATCAACATTCCTCTATTCCTAATCGCGAGCCACGGATTGTGTGATCTCAATTTGAATCCTGTTCAAACGGGAGCACAATTATCACTACACGAGCATCGAAGTGACAGAGCCCAGGTGTGACGTCTTCGCTAGCAGTATCTATAATGTCATGCTGTCCCCCCAAAAGTGAGCGAGATAACAGTCAGCGTTTTTTAGATTCTACACGCCAAAAAAAAACAGCATCATCATGCGTCTCCGTAAAGGTTCCCCGTTCGTCAAGTCCGGACTGAACAAAGGAGTGTGCACCACCCACCACTCCTGGATCAACCGCAACCCGACCTGAAAGCCCGCTCTTCCCTGCTGCGCCAACCCCTCCACTCTAAACTTGACCGATTTCATCACCACTGCATCTCTCGTCTGGTGAAACCGACACTTGAGAATTCCGCTCCCTTCGAAGAGCGTGAAGACGACCTTGACGCTGATGTCAACCTGCATTCCCCTCCCGGGTCGTGAACGCTTCGTGTACGGACTGAAAGTTGGCCGGCTTGAGCTTGAACACATTCCCAAGCCACCATCTGCGCGGCGTCGACGGCAGCGTGGAAAAGCTGTCCGACCAGCCACTGCGAGTCGACTGCCGCCGACCTATCCCTGGACAGTCTGACATAGCAGGGAGCGAGGTCTCGATACGGGGATTCCCTTGTACGCGGTGCTCGTCCGCCACGAGGTGAGTTTGGCGGGTTTGGTGATCGCGTCAGAGTCGTGGAGAGACCAGGTGTAGTATATGTCGACGAAACGGTTGTCAAAGTATTCGGTGCGGAGATCCTTACATATCTGGGGTGATGAGGGGGTGCCGCATCATTTGCTTGCAAGCCTTCATCGCAGGGTGGTGGACGGAGAAAAGACTCAATGTAATATTAATAAAACACCTAGTTTGGGAACGTGCGTTGCCGCTGGGCACCTTGCTTGGGGGCGCTTTGTGATCCACTGCCTTATATTGGAGTGTCGCCAATGCCGTCTCAGTTGTGAGAATAGCCTAGGGACTTTTCAAGAATCCAATCATGCATCATCGAGAACAGCGATATGTCCAAGCAAGGAAGATAAAGTTAAGCTGAGTCACGACACGATTTAGTCACGAGTCACGATTTCGTTGCTGACACAATCAATTTACTACTATGTACGTTTTGCACACAAAGCCTACACGGGGAAAGGACCTTGCCAAGCAAGGTGATTATCATAGGTGATCATAGTAGGTGCCTCAACATACGTCCATCCTATCACTCGCGCCACCCTTCGAAATCGAAGAAACATCTTCCTCGTCAACGACGATATCTCCAACAAGTTCTGCCGGGAGCTGCGACAGAAACTCTCTGTTGGCCGTTTTGACGTCGTCCTACGAAAATGATCGTTAATCGGACAAGAATACCAAAGTTACAAAAAAAAGGTTTCCGGCACCTTGATCTCATCCATCCAAGGCAGCGCCGCCGCCGGTCCTTCGCTCTCTGGCATCGCCCGCGAATAGAACAGCAAGTACGGCCCAGCACCGAGATGAAGCCCCGCTTGGTCATTGAGAACCACCTCTTCAGTCACCTGGATGAACAAGTCAAGATAGATCGCGTCGACAAAAACCTGGGTCACCTTTTCGATCAACGAGTCCGCAATCTTCCACCAACAAGACTTGTCCTGCACGTAAGAATATAAATGTTTCCTGCCGTACAGACCGTCGTGCACAAACACCACCCGCAGGTCGTACTGAAACATATCCACGGTAAGCATACCAGGGTCGCAAAAACCCACGGAGTCGAACATGCCTTGAGTTGTTGCAGCTCCTCGCAGTCAAGCAACGTGTCGGCGCGAGCACGTAGCGCAACTATGTTCTCGTCCGTAGCTGTGCGCATCACCGTCAATGCAGATCAAAATGATTAGAAAACAGCTGGGTGCAAACCCTTGATTTCCCCTTCCATGGTTGTCAATATGTCTTTCAGCTTCCGCGTCGTCGTCTGGAGCGAAACACCACGCTCCAGGTCATCCTCGGCGTTAGCCACGTTTTCATAGTAAAAGATGACAGATCGCAAGTTTTTTAACGTATCCTTGCCCTATCATATGATTAGAACAGGTCGATCGAAGCCCACGACGACTTACATCGAAATGCGTGAGCGTTTTCTTGTGCAACACGAGCCGCTGCGCTTCATCGAGCAAGGCCTGTCTTTGCGTACGCTTCGCCTGAGCAAGTGCAACGTTCTCCCTCAAAAACTGATCGAGGTATATAGACTTTGGGTACGTGAACGGTTTTCTGTCAGACGTCCCACCTCCATCGGTGGTGGTAGTGGACGACGAGCGTACGAGCTCGAACGCGACCACTTCAGAGGGTTCGATTATCACGCTTTGTTTACCAGGCTCGGAATGAGGTTTCGACAGCTGTGCAGATAACTGTCCGATGAGATCATTTGACTCCCCACCATTGACGTCGATCGGAACGACCGAGGTTTCTCGAAGGACTTCGCCAGGCTCGCTAGCGCGACTGCCATACTGAAAGTGCAGCAACCGCGGTCTAAAAAAGCACACATAAGAAGCGTATGGTGCTGATAGAGCGAGAAATTACTTTGGAAGTGGCTGTCCATCGCGAGCAAACTGATCTATAAAGGCTTTCTCGAGGGTGTTTGATATTCTAATATAGAAAGCTGAACGTCAACCATCAGTCGTCGCCCGTACTCTTATATACAAAACACGGTGCACCCACTCCGTGATAGTTCTCCGGGAGGCTGCGCGGGCCGTTCCCAGGGCTCGATGTCGAACGCGGGAAGCCGCTTGTCCACGTTGAGATCACACAATCGAGCCAGATCCATGTGCGTGAATATCTCGCTGAGAGCCCACAGCTTGTAGTCTGGAGATGAGTCGTGCGTCAAAACCACGTCGTTTGTGAGATCCGCAGATATACCTAGGTCGTTCATCGACGGGGTTATCACCTCATCTTCGTCTTTCGGGACGCGAGGACGCCAGCACGCTGTACGCTCTTTCACTTGAGGGACGTAGAACAACCCCTGGATGATGCTCGCAGCATACACCATCGTATGCATCGAGGGACGCAGCACGACGGGGCTGACAACACCGCGTATTCAGCAAGAAACCCCACAAACCCACTGACTCAAAAACACTAACCATCCATCCCTCCGTAGCTGCTGCTCGACAGGGAACGGCTCCAGCGCGTCCGTATCGCCCATCGTCTCCAAGCTCGCCTCGATGGCACGATTCAAGTTTTGCAGATAGTTGGCGTCGCTGCTCTCGTTTTGCTACGCACGAACCCAACCGTCAGCGACGCCATTCGATACATCGAATAAAAAACTCACATTCGACGGGACCATCGCCCAACTCGGATCAGGCGGACGCTCACTCGGACCAAACACCGGCCCCTCAGACTGCCCCGCCCCCTGCTGACCCTGCTGCGTCTGACTCGCCGGAATCGGATTCAACGACAAACTCTGCTGAGACTGCGATGATGGCACCAGCGGTGTCTGCGCGTACGACGCCGGATACGTCTGTTGCTGCGAACCACCGGCCGTCGGGGCATGATGCATCACGTTCATCGACTCCTGCATCGCCCGCTGCAGATCCTGATCGTCCTCGTCAAACGTCAGATCAATGACAGGCGTGTTCGGTCGAGCAACGATAGAACGCGTCGAGGACCCCGAGCCACTCTGCGTCGCGCCGATCGTCGTCGACCCCATCATCGGCCAGGTTGACGACGAGCCTCCTCCTCCTCCTCCTCCTCCGACCCCCGAAGAAGACACGCCACTTCCTCCACCAGAGGCAGTGGCACCAGCCCACCCCTGACTCTGACTCTGACTCTGCACCCCCACCCCCTCCTCCACGCGCTCGCCCTCGAGAAGCGCCCCAGCAGCCTTGTCCACGTTGGCATCATACTTTCTCAAAATCCGTCGCACAACCTCGCGATCGAACCCTTCGCCCATGAGACCAACCAGAGCGTCCACGGCCTCTTCTTCTTCCCTCATCTTGATGATCTCGTCAGGTGCCATGTGCATCCTCAATGGGCTTGAACCGGCGTGTTCGGGGGTTCTATTGCTGTTGCTGCTAATGTTGCTGCTGCTGCTGCGACGACGACGAAGATGGGGATGATGAGAGTCACGAGGCTGAAGAGTCTCGTCAAAGGGGACGTTCAAGCTCGATTTCGTGTTTGAGCCGGCACCAGTGGGGAGGGTGACAATATCCGAGCGAGAGTCTGCAGAGTCGTCAAAGTAATAGTTGTCGTCGTCGTCGTCGTCTTGGAAATGCAATGAATTGTCGACGCCGTCGTCGTCGTCCTTCAAGTCGCGGTGAGCGATCCAACTCCGAATCCGACTCGGTCGTCGTGCCCGTCGGAGCCGCCGGCCCGACTCGCGGGGGTCTAAAGAGGCAGGGCTGAGCTGTTGTACGACAGACGACAACAGAACGCCCAGCGAGCTCGCAGACTTGTTGGGTTTCATCGTGTTCTCGATTCCTGCTGCGATTCAACATGCATATGCTCGAGGCCCCACAAACCGCCTCGAGGCGCAGTCGTATACTTCACTCTTATCACACACCAGTGGCTGGATTCATTCTACATTACCGCCGGACTAGGTACAAAAGATAGCGTAAGGTAGGTATCTCGGGTCATCGACGGCCATCAATGACGACATACGAAAGCAGAGAGAAAAAAAGTCAGAGCACGATGGCTAATTCTAAGGAAACATCGAGGTCCAATATAAGACGGAGACCAGGCACACATATAATACACTCCAAGACACATAAGGCAATGAAAACATAGAGCGACTGATCTTTAAACGTCCCGGGAACGTGCAGGACCACGGGGACGAAGGCGAGAATGTCCACGTGGGCAGTCTTGTTCGGACAATCCAGTCCGCCTTTGTTAAAGAGCAGATGTGCATAATCTGTCGAGATCCCCCGTCAAATCACATCAGAAGAACAAGTCTGCCACGTACCATAGATATTGCCCGTTCAAATACAACCCATCCTGTTCCTGCGTCGGCGCACCATGCGTCGCCTGTCCATATGCCATTCCCATTTGCGGAAACGATGTATAATCGTTCCAATACTGAGGATACCGCCCCCCGCTCGTCGATTCGTAGCCTCCATGCGCACCCGTACCGCCCGCCGAGTGTCCATTCAACCGTGGTTGTTGCGATGACGTCATACTATGGCGCAGTCGTCGTTCATCGATCAAACCCGTGCTGTACATTTGAGGTAGGACAGACGTCGTCAACGTCCCCGGGAACGGTGCGTACGAGGCCCCTTCCGAGGTCCAAGGATAGTACGACGAAGAAGACGAAGATTGTGTCGCCGGTAAGGACGTCTGTGAGAAGTCGCCTCCCTGTTCAGCCCCCGTCGACACCCCGGTAAACTGTGTCGAACGCCAAGTCTGAGCGTACGGCTGCGACGGGGCGAGGGATCCTCCGCTCATGGGCATGTGCATGTGTGAACGCTCGTAAGCGTCTTCCGAATCAGCGGCATGCTCTGCAGCACGTTTTTGTCGTTCTTGTCCGCTCTGACGCGTAATAATTTGTCCGAAACTGGCCTGTTTGGATTCGTTTTTGTTCAGAGGATCGCACCCACGCAATAGTTCATGAGCGCGGGCTGCCGACGGCCACACAGCTTCCATATCTTGCAAAGCATCCATACACTTGGTAAGCCCCATTCGCGCTTGCGGGTCATTTGGGTAGACCGACACTTGTATAGGTCACATGAGACCTGGATTAGATGATGCATCCGAACAATGTACTCACGACTCGTGACGTGCATGATAGCGGCGGTGAACACATAGAAACAGAGGAAGACGGGTGCACGTTGAAGACAGTACTTTTCGCGGTAAAAGGTCACTGTCGAATCCCGGTCAGCAAACAGTCGTGCACCAGGGACAGCGACCGACCGATAGAGGCGATATGATTTGCCGCGCCAACGCAAAGCTCGTAGTTTTTCTTGCTTGCAGCACGCACGTCCGTGTCGTCTCCGTTCTCCGATTTACTGACGTGAAGTTCAGACTTATATTCTTTCCGAAAGGTCGAAAATGAATACGCACTGCTTGCTCGATAGACATCCATGCCGAATGCTAAGGCACGAGTGAGTCTTCAAGAAGCATGACTGATACAACAGAACGCTCACAAAGGCCGATGCAGCAGCAACGTAGTGCACCAATATTGCATGTGCAACGTCAGGATGTGCGGTAGTGGTATCCTGCTACTGCCTGTCGTGCTCAAGTTGTCCATCGAATCATATAGCAACTCAAAACGCAAATGCTCCTGGAGGTCGAGGTACCACTTATCCAGCAATCCTTCCATATGAACGGATTCAGCATGTCTCGAAGTCGGAGTGCGTATAGAATAAATCGACTGGACGATCTTGGACAGGATCGTGGCTGTAGGACATGCATCAAAGGGGGTTCGACGTAAATTGATGCGTTAGACTTACATAGTTTTGCGGACGCAGTGAAGCAGGACAAGATATGGCCCGGAACAGGCGAAATTGTTTCGACGTCCGGGCGGTATCCATGTCCGCTCGTGTCTGGAAGCGAAGACGGATGCGGAGCCCATGCCTCTTTCTCGTCAGGCTGAAGGATAAGATACGGTGAAATTCCAGCCCGGCTAGTAGAAAAAGGACGCACCTCTTCGACACCAGGAAACTGGGTGTCATAGTCCCCGTCGAAGATGGCCAATGGTCTGCCAATGTACGTGCTCACGTAACCATCCAATATGACGCACCCCCACCAAATTCGCCTCCGTTCCTGCAATTCGCGCGGACCAAACAATCGCCCCATCCCTACACGAGCCCACCCGTCGGCAGCCCTGTGCATGCCCAGGTCTTGAGCCATCCGGACGGCCATCCCCGTGTATACCCATGCTTGTGCCATGGCGCCGATACCGACTTCGCGAAAGCCTAGGAGCAACAAAGACTGTACGGTTGAAGGGAGGGATGAGGCATACGTGTTATCAAGTATGTTCTTGGCCTGCAGGAGGAAATCATCTCCTGCTGTCCACATCGGTGCGGGCTCTGATGGGTGTGGAGGCGCCGATGTAGAACCGCGAGCAGAGGGTGAAAAAGAGGGTGAATAGCGGGCAGCTATGGCGAACATGGAGAGTAACAAGAGCGGGGAGACATGGCGTCGCTTGTGCTGTGATGGGGCTGGCGAAGTCCCTGGTTTAACCTGAGCGTAATCAGACGGGGGCGAAGGCGTGTCCGTCGGCGGATTCTGCATGCTAGATGCATAATTGCTCAACGGGAGTGTCAATACATGCGTTTGAATATTGCCCTTACCTCCGGTAACCTTCCCAAAATGCATCTTTGTGAAGTATTGGAAATGCGGGATGGGCGTAGGTGAAGTAGAGTTCTAGCAAGTGCTCTTGCATCGCTTGATCCGGTAACGACTGCGCCAGTTCACTATCCAGCGCAGCGGACGTAAGAGGAAGGTGTCCGACGTTGGTACTCATTTTGTTGGAAGCTGTGGTCGAGAATGGACCAATAGCTGCCGAGGGTGACACGGGCGCATTCTCCGCGGAGGGTGGAAGTGGAGGCCAAACGCGCGCCTTGGGAAAGCGCCTGAAGCAAAAGCGTCGTCAGCAAGCGACGAACAAGGGTGCAAGTGATCCGCCTACCAAATCCCGCCCTCGTTCCTTGGTTCTCCCTTGGAATTGATGCCCAAGAGGTAGAGACCGCTCGCCTTGCCGTGGTACCGGACCTGTTCGTCCTCGTTCAAGCTAAGCTGTCCAACAGCGTCGACAACATCATCTTCGCTGTCAGAATCCGTGCTTGTGCCCATGTAGCCAGAAGCATATCCGCTTCCAGATGTATTTTCTGTATTTGCGCGGAGGGGAGAGTATCCGGGACTGGTGCTGCCGTTGCGTGGAATTCCTTGAGGAGGAGAAAGATCTCTCTCATCGGCTCCGACGCGTCGTCGTTGACGCCGAATATGATCACCATCAAAGGGAAGCGAGATATGAAGCGAGGTCTGCAAAGAGCGTGGCTGATGAGGATCGTTTAGCGATACCACATCAGAAGGGGTGGTTGAGGCAGGGTCGATTGCACGTGGGTAGGGTCGGGATTGAAGGGAAGAGGCAAGCAGATTAGCAACGCTGTCCTGCCACTCGTTTGAAGGACTGGGAAGGTATGTCAAAGTGACGGACTGGTGCGTGGCGGAATGCTTACTGTGTCGAGTGGAGATTAATGCCACTGGCGGAATCTTCTTGGGCTTGTGCGTGTGGCCTTAGTTTGAGGTTGCCACTTTTACGACCTCGGATGCCATAGGGTGACGAGTCTACCCGATTCAAAATTTCCCTCGCAAGCGTGTCCTACGCGTGAGAGGGTCACGGGAGATATGGGACTGCATGGAAGTGGGCGCTTACCTTTCTCAAGAGGGCGAGGACAGCGCTAAGAGTGCCATTCTCATCTGGGCATTTCCCAGGTGCATCGGTACGGTCTGTTTGGTCTGCTTCCACGGCCAGGAGAATGCCAAGGAGGGCCTCTGTTTGATGGAGCCGTGCCTCGATCGCGTCAATGTACCCCTTGGGCGGACCGCGCTTACGGGAAGGACCCAAGAACGTGCACGCTGACGTAAGAGCGTGAGTGGAGCGGGAATATTGACATATGACGGCATAGCACGAGGAATTCCGAGGACGAGGGATAAGGGAAGTGCATGACGAAGGATGCGTGGACGAGGCCCAAAGGATTGTGCAAGCAACGAGGCGACGATAAGATTAAGTTGAAGCGATCGAGGGAGGCCAAGTAGTAGTAGCAGAGTCGACGTGAGATAAAGAGGAATTAAGGGGGGAGATGTGGTGGGAGGAAGAGAGTAGACGGTCAGAGGGAACGGAAAGTGAAAACGATGATGGACTCACGTGTACCGAGCATGATGCAGCTCTTGCATGCGTCGGCATCGGGTGCGCGCTCGCACTTGCATTTGCTCTTGCGGCATTGGTCGCAGGCTGGGAGTGGTGTGAGCGCCGAAGGAGACTCGAGCAAGAGTGGTAGACTTGCCTTTGCTGCTCCTGCGGCGGATGATGCGGTCGTTTGCTGTACCACTTGAGTTTGCGGAGGGGAGGTCGCTGAACTCGTCTGGGTTTTCGTACTCGTCTGGGAATGAGAGTGCTGCGAGTTGAATGGTGCGTTTGGGTGGCCAGGGGTCCATGCCGAAGCGGAAGAGTGGACGGTCAGAAGGGATCGGGAAAGAGAATGAGAAAGAGTCTGGAGAGTCTCCGTGTGGTGACTCTGACTTGACTGAGGGAGAAGGCGGGGAGTCAGAGAAGGGAAACATTACGTGGTTGAATGTGATCTTACACAGACAAGTAAATAAGAATGAGCGAGCGAGCGTCTTTGTCTGTTACCTCCCTATGGAGTGCGCGCGGTCGTTCGGACAGAGAAGAGGCGAGCCGTCGTCTCCACCGCGTCCCTTTCTCCCCTGCCCTTTTTGGTCCCAATCTCTCCACCTTTGCTCCCACCCAACACTGCTTCCTTCGGTTCCTATCTACACTAGCCCTTCTCGTCACTTACAATACACTTATACGCTCCTCATTGCAACCGTAACTTTCCGAGATCGACCGATCATGCTCGTTACTAACAGAACTTAGGGTATGACATTGCCACGTGCTCTTCTCTCGTAAATTTGTTCACTCCGAGGATCTTCAACTTCCTTCTCTTGCCCACTCTTGCATCCTGAAACACTCCATCGTCTCCATAGCACCATCTTTGCCACACTTCTCCAAAGCAGCGGGTTCACCGGAGTTGGCGCACTCTGCACCCTCGCCCGATACTTGTCATTCGGCATTCACACTCTCTAGTACTCTATCGCCTTGAATTATTAGTGCTGTCATAATCCAAATTCTCCTCGTCCACAGCCGACCCTTACCTCTCCGACCCGTGTTTGGGCGCAACCTCCACACGTGTCTTCTTCCGGTCGTTTTATCAATAGGTCCCACGTCGTGTACATCACATTCAACAACAAAATATCTTCTTTGCCTCATACATATCGTCTTTCTTGCACGTCTTCAGAACTGTACCAATAACAATCATCCTCGGAAGACACATACCGACAAGCACGCTCGCAAGGACCCTCAAAAAGCGCACTTCTTCGGACCCTTGATGATGATCCTTGCCTATCGGATCTCGCTTATCTTTACAACAGTGTTGCAAATCAGATCAGTGTTCTTTCCGCAACACTCCTTGCTTCTGGTCTAGGTCGTCCTCGCGTGCTTTAGTCAAAGGTAATGCATGGATCTCCGGGATTTATTCATCTGGCCTTTTGCTTTTCTGCTCTGTTCTATTGAAGAGTCTGTTCGCCGAGTCATTTTTAACTCCACCTTCTATGCCTCTCAACTTCACGACGCCGCCACCCATCACGTCGCCATTCTATCGTTTCACCCTTCACGCCTGCTTTCGTGAATTATGACGTCGGTGGACGATGAGACCGATGACGATTAGCAGCCGAGTACCCAGGCATCCAGTGCGAGACATCGGTGGTGAAATTTGCAAAGTTATCTTCCCCGGGCCCTTCCGCATCCGCATCCGTAGTCTCCCCCCCATCACGTTGGGCGTCCATTCGTAATAAGCAGAGAGACACCCGAGGATCGCACTAGTCGTAAGCATCGACTCATCCGTACCATCCCGATGACGATCAAGCCACCCATGCCATAATGGTACAGCGCGTTCAAATCTATGTGGCAGAGGAGCCACCACCCCGGTGGGTCCAATCAACTTCCTTTTCCATCATTTCTGGGAGTTTATCACCGCTCCCATTCCATGCCTGATACGCTCGGATGGCCTTTCACGGAATTGGAAACACCCTGCTGTGAGTGCGGATGCTATCGTAACCCATTGACGTGAGCGAGAGCCCCTGCTCCCATTGAATACATACATACAGCATGCCCGATGGCGTCGGAATAGACTGTAGGCGGACGACAATCATGCCAGGCGTTCACCTCTATCAGTCTTGGCGTAACTGAATTGGGCTCGGAGATCACTTGTCCCCGAGCAGCAGCAGGGTCCTTACCTTGGTCCCTGCCAAACCTTGTCGCTAATCATTACGCAGATCGTCTTCCACTTAGTCACTTGCCATTCAAACTCGGGCGTTGAAAAAAAAAATGAAGTAAACAAAGGTCAAACCATCCGAACTGCCTCGTCCGGGGAAAGGCGAGTGGCGAGAGCTTCTAGCGTGGCGTACTTACATCAAGCCTGTTTCGCAACGAGGTGCCGAACCGAGAAGTGACCCTTGCTAATCCCTGGTCGGCCCCTAGTCAGTTTATGTGTCCATGTCTTCGATTTCTCGACATGGTGCCTCGAGGTTCTCCTCATTGAATTGAAATTTCACCCCCTTTCTTTCTGTCAGTCCCACGGTCGACAGCCGATGATCGTGGGCACCCTTGTACTACATACTTACTCCTCGACGCGAATCACTAGTCTCGAAACCCGACGTTCTGTTTTAACAAGCGCATGGCAATGGCAGATGCTATCCTAGAACTGATCGGAAGATTTCGAGGGCCCAACAACCAAAACGGACGGTGGCGAGACCAGCGAACCACCACCGTGTTTCGCTGGCCCTCCCTAATATGTACTTGGCATCCGAGTCCGTCCCGTCGCGAGCGAACGCCACTATCAGTTCTTGTGATTGGCTCGTCGTGCATTTTTCAAATTGCCACGCTACTTACTACTACTACACGGGTGCAATTCCGGGTGCAGAATAGCGCGCGCTGTCATCAATTGATCGGCATCCGCCGTTGTCCCATGCGTAACCACATACACACGTGCTGACGCGGGATGACCGAACGCGCGTAGGACCTTCATATCATAGGTGCCGATCGTCGGACACTGAGTGGCACTCGGCCAGCCAACTGCTCCGTCCAGTGCAAACGAGTACACACGTACGCACACAACATGGCACCGAGGAGTTCATTGACTTCATGAACATGACTCAGCGTCGGCAACCCGGCCGCCTATCATCTTGCAAACCTCCTCGATCGCATATCTGTCCATCATACGCGGAATTCGAGGAATCAGGAACTATCCGGGACGAACGGGTTCGACGTCGATTCGGATACAGGAACAGTATTGCAATCGTTGCGCACTGCGCATCGGCATCAAGCATCAGCTCTCCAGTGCCTCGTAAGCCTTCCATTAATTCCGGTGACTACTCGACTGCATTTCTTCTTGTTTCTATCGTCCCGCCGGCACTAGGCTCCGAAGTGTGTACGAACGCAGAGTGCCTCATGTCTGCCCACATACACGACACTAGCATGAGTACTGTAGCTCGCACGGATGAACAGATCGATGGCTATAGATCGATATATATGGTGCTGCGGTCCCCCATCCGAGACACTGAAAGCAACCCACCCTCGAGATACTTGTAACCATATCTGTCCATAACGCTCGCGACTCCGGTATCTAAATGGATCAATGGTTCTTACGTCTACCGCTACTGGCGGGACGTGCCTCTCCATATCCGTACCAACCTTGTACTACATATCCCGTCGTGTGGTGTCGTATCCGTTACCATCAGTTCGTCTATGATCCAGTCCCGTAATTCTTCATTTGAACGTACGGTCGCGCATTGTCATTGGAGACAGGATGCACGCCGCGCCTTTCGGCTCGATAGCTCGTTTGCCCAATTTAGCGTGACCCATATGAACGGCGACCGGCATGGTCGAGTCCACTTGTCAGAACAATGATCGCCAGGGGGCCGGATCCACTCCTGGTTCTGACTGTCCTCGGCGAGTCAGCGTAGTTCAACTTGGCCGGCGTCTCCTACCGCTAGTCCCGGAGTCACATCTCGGAGCGACCCCTTAATATGGCTGGCTAGTCCCAGTAAGATGCGCTCGACCCTGTTTTTCCTGCCTCCCGAGAGTTGTCTGCCCGGTGCCCGACCAGCTCCCGATTCGGAACGACCTCCCATGGAATCGAACGTGCGTTCAGAGGTTGATGCCAAGCTCTCAACCCATCCACTACACCGATGAGTCCGAGGGAAGAAACCCCAAACATCTACGACGCGACATGCATCGTCGTTCCCGAAGCTCGCCCTCAGCAAAACCTCACCGAACTGCCGTGTAAAACAATAAAGAACACAATGCTTCGAACGACCTGAGTGACCCTCTCTGCTTACTCAGAATCTCCGCAGCAAAGACGTCCGAATACAACGGGTGCCTGCTGAGCGCGTTTTACCAAGTCTCCTCGGCGAATACGCAAGAAAGGCAAATTCGGAACGACCGCCGCAAGAAAAAACAAAAGAAACAAAGAAACAAGAAGAAAAAAACGGAAGAACCCTCGATCGCAGAACGATCTTTGCAATTGCACCCACGACTTCTCGACAACGTTAGCCATCTTCCTTGGTGGAGGAGATGGATCGGAGCTAGACCAGGGCCGCTGTTGTCTACCAAGGGGGAATGCCAAGCTCGTGCGCGCGGGGGGCGCCCCGCAGTCGACCTGTGCCTTTCTTCGAGTCTTCCATCTCGGCGCTGTGAGCCAATGCGGGGTCCGCGCACGGACAACTCAATTGAAGAAGCGTGACGATCGGTGATCGTTTTCCCGGCGAAAGTTATCGAGCACAGTCGAGCCCATGTGTGTGGATGTGAGAAGGATATGGTGAAAAACCCTCGATGGACACGGAGGACAAAGCGCGTTCGTCGGGGTAAGATTGGCGTGACACAGCCCGCCCGAGATGATACGGGCTCCGTGCACGTCGTTCAAACGACTAGAGTCCCATCAGAGAATGAAAAACAAAAAAAAGTAAGCCAAGTAAAAAAAATCGTACCACCCGGTTTCGAAAATAATCGGATCCTGGACATGAATATTAGTGGAAAAAAAGTCCTCCCCATGCCCGAAGTCAAGTCGAACCCGCCAATTCGATGGTGCAAGCCCTCAATGGGGTCAGCAAACCGTGCATGTGGTCAGTTTTCTACCAAGCGTAGGTCTACGTGGAGAAGGGAATGGTGATCGGAGTCGAGTCGAAATATGTATGTACCTCTGGTCGCTCGCTTGTGTGGTGGACAGTCGAAACCACGTCAGCGTCATTTCGGGAAGAAATGACAATGACAACAACCAAGTTACGACGAGGGAGCGGGCGAGCATGCTTGCATGGACTTCAGAAAGTACTGACCTACCTCGGGATCCTGATCCGACTCCGAAAAATGATGGGTTCACTCCCAGACGGACGGAAACCCGACGAGCGAGGAAGAACTTCAAAATGGAGTTTGACAGGATCAAGACGCTCGGAGTTTGAACGTTTCAACATCGCGACGAACATGACCGCGCTTGCTCTTGGATACCTATTCTCGAACCGAGTGAAACAGCCTGGCAGGCACACACATCATCATGCAGTCGTATTCGACGTCGACATTGACTGCGCCCGAGGATCTCCAAGAAGAATAATGGCCCAAGAGAAAAATCGTGGCAATGGTGAGCGCCGGGATTGCTGCGCCGCTAAACTGGACAGTATTACACTGTATTCTGAATTCCGTACGTCGCAGCAGGCAACGAGTCAGGGACTCAAGTGTAGCCTATCTCCATCGTACGAATCACCTGGACCGATCACACAATCTCCTAATTGACGAAGCTGGAGGGGAACGAGTGCGTAACCTTTGGCGGTGACAGATACAAGTGACACATGAACAGAAGAGGGCTTGTCATGGGTTCCACGCAATCGCGATAAGATACATACCGTCCTGACTGACCCGGTGCTTGTAGACTGATATAGATAACATACATAACGAACTCTAAAGCTGGAATGAATCTCTGATCATCGATCATTTTTGTTGGTCAATGCCCACTCTACTGACGCAGAACAAAAAGAAAACTAAAAATAAGGAGGTGTGATTGCGCTCGTAGTACCATCATTAAAAAATGCCTTGTGGGGCAAAAAGGAATAGGCTTGCCTAGGTTGCATGCACAGCCACACGAGTCTTTGAATTTCAGTCATGTTTGTCTTGACAGGTGTAGAATGATCCTTCCAGCGTGAGGAAAGTGGGGACTGCCCGGGGGCAATTGGAGAAGAGTTAAAATGCTGAGCTTGAGCGAAAGAAGTCGGTGGACTGGGCTGGCGGTGAACAACGTCAGAATGATCGGGTAGAGTGCGTCTACAGACAAAGTTCGCTCCTGTTATAGTAAGATTAGTGGACCATGCCCTGGTTTGGAAAAGCATAAGGTTGATCAACTGCTAAAGCGAGCCTGTCGGTTCGCACAGTCGCTGAGTTCACTGTTCTGGTACCTTACTGGCCTAGCGACCAGGTGGCGTATCGTCTGAGTGTCAATGAATAAGGACTTTGACCTACCGAGTAAGGATTTATCATTACAGGCAGCAAGACAATATTTCTGTCACAGGGTGCTCCTTGGAATGCGAAGGCATGATCATGGGTGAGCGAGTATATCAGGTGAGTAAGTACATACCAACGGTCAACCCATTATATCTTCATATTCACAAGACGGAAAAAAAATCCAGGGTTATCGCTAGAAAAAATGTATTGCGCCTCCTCTTCGGTCTGCGGCGCCAATACCTCCGAGGAAATTTTGCCGGTTGAGGGAAAGAGACAACTGACCAGTGTTAAAAAAAAAAAGTGAGAGTCTGTCGCCAAGCGACAGTGGATTGGGATGCCAACTGAACCGCGGTTCAGCGTTTCTCTCCCAGGCCACGGCTTCTCGAGAAAGGAATAATACAAAGTACCACTGCTCCCACCTTGGAGTCCATAGCGCCTGTACAAGGTTGAACGTTAGTTGACGTGAGACTGAGCGACATGTGATAATAAGGTTGAGCACTTGAGCTGACATAGACAGATACATACAGCGGAACACTGTGGGAGGGCCGGACCCGACGTCATACGTATTGAAGTGTCAGTCACAGCTGGGAATTTCACAGTCGGATATGGGGGTGGGTGGTGTCAATCGTCACTAGTGAAGATGCAGCAATGATGATTCTGACGGCAGATTTGCTATCAGAGTTCACACTTGGGTCCCATTGTGGACAGCGATAAGGACAGGTTTGGGCTGCCAAGGGTGCGGCGCTTGACAGAGTGACGCGTTTCGCTGGTCATGATAGTCTGTGCCAGGTGAATGCGTACTCCGAAATGCTATGTGCATAGCACGTACTATGATTTCCCATGATACGTACTTCTGCATTTTTGCGGATCATTCTGGTACATAACCGGTCCGGTGTTCTTTGACCCGTCCCCACATGGAAATTAGTCCGCGTCCATTAGGACTACAACTTGTCTATGCAGGCAGCTGACTGAAAGTGAAAGTGAACTCTGCTCGTGCGCAAGCAGACGACGGCTTTGGCGACACTTCGCGTCTTGTCACAGCCGACGTTTCCCCCTCCAGAATAAGTTTATTATGTTGTAAGGCGCTTAACCGACGTTCTCGGGAAGCGAACGTGGGAAACGGCACCTTTGTACCTACGCCACGGGTTCACCTCACCATCTCGTTTCTTGGTTTTCCCCTTGCTGAGTCGGCAATCCTGAGCGGACGGGGCGACCGCAACGACGCCGACTACGCTGACGACCGCGACAACGACAGATACATACAATTATGGCGACGGTGACTTCGAGAATGTCACTCGACCCGCCACTGTCCCTCATCGATCTTCCCCCTCATGCCCTCCCTAATCCCCATGCTAGGGTGGCAGACCTCACGCCCGCCGTCGATGCCCAAGTTCACCGTGTATCCTCAGAGTCACAAACCCCAGGGCGCGCCTCACCCGCTCCCCGTATATCGCGGCGCACGCCAGTGCCCTTCCTCCTCGAAGCCTTTCCCGTTCCACCCAGTCACATTCCTGGGACGCCGACCATTGTTACGCCGAATAGTCTTTTGAACAGCCCGTCTCTTTTTGCGTCTGCAACGGGTTGGTTGCCGTCGGCGTCCGCTGGGTCCCCAGTAACCACAAATTCTGTTTCTCCTTCGGACTCTATTGCGTTGTCGCCATGTTCACCGAAGTCGGTTGCGACGTCGTTAACGCAGAACCCACCTCCGTGCTCGCCGCCTACTGGTCCTCTGCCTCCCGTCCCTGGACCCTCCGCTTTCACGCCAGAGCTGTTCACGGCGAATCGCGCTCTTCAAACAGTTGCTCGCTCCGCGTCTCCAGCCCTCTCGACGACAGAGTCTCTACGGTCACGGCCTCGTATAGACCACCGACCGAGACTATCTCTTGATGTTGACGAACCAGCGCGCAGGCGAGGTAGGCGGGGTTCACTGTCTTCACTGCGGAATCCGGTATATCCGGCAGGCGAACAGAGTAAAACGATAGCGGAGGAGCTTTTTGAAGAGTCCCGCATGTTTCCTCCGCCACCCTTGGCTGCATCACCTTCACCACCACTCTTCGGTTCGGTCGCCGAGAGGAAAAGTCATGATCGACCACGAGGTGACAGTCCTGATGTTCTTCGTTCTAGCCTCCGCCGGGTGGCCGCCACCCCTAGTGCTGGTCTAGCCGGTAAGCTGTACGTCGAGGATTCAATAGCGAGTGTGGACATGAGCGATCTAAACGCACTCAAATCCGATAATGAAGGCGAGGGTGACGACCAGACTTCTCGTACATTTCCGCGATTTCCACCTATCCCCCGTTCACAACCACAAAGTTCCACTAATTCGCTACCCTCTGCCCCATCCTATGTCCATTTGCCGCGCAAACCGAGCGGATCTTCCGTGTACTCGACGGAGGTGTTTACTGGTTCGGAGGACGCGACCAGCGAGCGTCGAGCCATGTCTCCGGAAATCACCCAAATGATAACGGCCACACCTCGTCCACGGAAGCGCTCAATGTCTTCGCGGTCACGTGATCCGAGTACCACACGAAATCGAACCGAGAGTCGTTCCAGGAATCGCCGGGGAGGTGGTGTACCGTCGGTTTCGACAAGCTCTGAGACCATCATGGCCATGCCGGCCACGAAGGCGATACGACGGAGCGGGGACAATGAAGGGAACCGTGGCGGAAACGAAGATGGGGGAGACGATTCAGATTCGAGTTTGGATCTGCATACACCACTGCCGTGAGTATTGTATTCTTGGGGTGTCTTGGGCTTTCCTGCTGAACTCGAGGATCGATAGCCAACTGATGTTACGCCACGGAATGCTGTCTCCGCACTCGAAATTGCTGCCGCATGATGCAGAGGTTGCGCGACTGAGTATCATGTCCAGTCTGTCGACGTCGTCTTATTTATCGAATGCGTCGAACTTGTCGCTGATGTCGACGACGAGCACGTCCTCGAAGCATCCAAAGGACGCGAGAGATACGCTGAGAAGGAGGCACAGGCACCGTGACGGCAAAACGCTAAAGGGGGGAGTTGGGCTGACGACGGGGCTAGGATGGAGTGACAGGTGGGTGTTTTGTTGATTTACTTGTGGGGAGATGGACGGAAGAGAGAGATGATGTTTTTGACTGTCCGTCGACTACGGACAGTGACTCGACGAGGATGGCTGGGTTGTTTCCGTCGGGAGGAGGCGGGTGATTTGCGGAGTTGCTTCTGTCTTGGTGATTCCTTTTTTGGGATACTGACGCAGTTCGTTGCAGCGAAGACGAAGACGCACCTTCCCAGCTCACTCGTCGTGTGTCTACGCTGGTCCTGTCGCGTCGGGCTTCGTCTTCCTCGGTCGCGTCCTACTGCAGCGCACCTGCCCACGCGAATCCACCCACACAACCCATCGCCAGGTCCATATCGCACTCCATCCTACGCGAGGCCGACGAATTCGAAAGCGAACACAATCCCGACGAGTTTGGCTATTCTCTCCGCTCCAGCATCGCATCCAGGAGCCTTCCGTCCAGGAGCAAGCCTGCCAGTCGTGTCGGAAGCGTACGCAGCAACGGATCGTCCCTCGGACGCTACAGCACCCACTCCATTTCCTCCGTTGTTTCTGCAGGTCATCGCGCGAGGGCTGGTTCAGCCTCGTCCATCGGCCCCAAGCCGGACGGCGTTGACGAGCACTCGACGCTCATGCCAGGCATCCGTGAACACGACGATGGTGTTACCCCAACACGCGCCGCGTTTCAACGCTCTAGTTTGGGTAGCCTCAATGGTGGCAGTGCAGCCGATCCACACACCCCAAGCAGCACAGCCTCTTCAACTAGTCTTCCCTTTCCTGCCACCCCCGAGAACGCCGAGCCGATCTCTCCGCCACAATCAGTCTATAACCAGGATAAGGTACTTCCCCCTCTTCCCCTTGTTGTGAGGGGCAAGTATTCCTCCTCCCTTGGTCATCGTCCGCACCCGGCCGCCTTGCAGCGTCCCCGAACCTATTCAAATGCCTCTTCCGTGTCCAACGCTCCCATGCTCGGCGTTCCTTCTGCCGGCCCCAACGCCGGAATTGCTTCCCCAACCTCCACACCCCGACCGTCCCTCGCCAATCGGACACCTAAGGTGTCTATCTCAGCAAGCTCGCCAAGACCCGTAAACGGCACTCCCAGACCGTCCTTGACCATTCCGAAATCACCTTTGGCCTCCCAGTCCGCTCCTTCAGGTCTTCCGCGGCCGACCACGCCGTCGCTGTCCCCCTCCGGAAACCCTGGTCAGGGATACACACCTCGTCCTCTTAAGCTTGTGAGCCGAAGCTCTTCGCTACCCTCCCCTTCTTCGCCAGCTAATTTCTTGCGTCCTCCCGATCAGGCTGAGCTAACTCAGACCGTAACCAAGTCTCCCCAGCCTGGTGAACTACCCTCACGACCTGGTCAGGTATTGAGCTACAACCGGAACGTGCACGACCAGATCAAGCTGCGTGCCCTTTCCTTGAACACCGCTGCCAATTGCGCGCCAGGGCCAGTTGTCTCTCCAAATGGCACACAGACGCTGTTCGTACCAATCCCAGGCCCACCTACCAGTCCAAGTTCAGCCCTATCGAGCCCCGTCACTGCTCGTTCGCAGTCGCCCATGACAACCCCAAGCACGGGTGGAGAGTGGCCGCGTCCAAGACCTAGGACGGGTACGGGTATGATCTACCGGACTAACCTGACTGTGAGTTCTGTGGCTACGAGCAGGATGCGGGTCCCATCGACTGTTTCCCGGTAGGCGATCGAGGTCTGCTTGTTGGGGTCGAGATGGGACGGATAGGAATGTGGATGAGAAGCAAAAAGAGACATGGTTTGCGTGGCGCAATTTGTGGTTATCGTTCGTGTGTAGGACCTGGATGATGTGGCGCCAGAGCAGATGGAAATGATGCGCTAATAACGTGTTTCCGATGGTTGTTGTTTTTTCCTATTCTTTCTTCCCTCGGTGGTGATCGTCGATGCTGCGAAGCATCTTAGCCTGTCCGGTCAACTGCCGTGGCCTGAGCAGTGTTTGGTACGAACCAGTTGTGGATGAAACAGACTCAATTTATTAACTACGTTTCGGTCTAGGTTGTTTCCCATCGTCCCTGATGTAGATTGGCACGCTGGTCCATCTTATTTTCATCACTCGCAACCTCGCAGCCTAATGACATCCCGACAATATGGTCGACTGACCTGAAATCAAATGAATGCACATTTGGATCGTGTTCTCGCATGGCTTCATTCATTGGTTTCCCGATCAGTGCCATGGCATTCGCGCCGCATTGAGACCAAACTTCATCCCCATTATGAAACGGAGTGCCTTTCATCCCCTCCTTCGTTTCCATATCATCATCAACTCCCGCGGCGCCACCCACAAATTTTGCATACCAGACCCACATTCATCTCCAGTCGTTTAAGGCCCTCCCCAACAATCAAATATATCCCAATCTCGCATGGATACCTTCCCTTCTTTAAATCCTAGCTCTCGTTTGCATGCAACCCTCCTTTGTGAACTACGTGTACACACAGATTTTATATTATATTTCATTGTTTTTATTTTTGCCAGGCAGCCCACACGCGTACGTTGCGCGCACATACATTAGGATTTCTGCAGGAGAAGCCTCTTCTTCATCCTGTGTAACGATATATACAATACATACCATAGAATCACATACGATTTACTCGTTCTCTTTTCGACTTTTTCTAGTACATTTTTTGTCGTCAGTCTTTGTTGCGTTGATATGGACTTCATGCCAGGTCTTTTTTTTTGCCTATGCACATAGCAGTTGGATTTTTTTCATAAAATAAGGATGAAAAGGGGGAGAATTCTGAGAAGGCGACATAAATGAATTCATTTCAAGTTCAAGGCACCACCATCTTATCCCCTCACCAGACTGGTGTCCTTTTCGTTTCGTTTCATTGTCCACACGTTTGCATTTATCCGTTTCGAGACACGAGGGAATAGTGAATGCTCGCGAATATGCGTTGTGAGCGGGGAACGTGACAACCAATGAGGGATTCGTACTACAGTTGGCTTCAAGTTCGATCATGCTGCTCGGCTCACGTCTGAGTCCCTTGGCAACTAATTGAGGTCGAAGAGCGGCACGGATCGTTGGGAAGATCTTTGTGACTGTACGATATGCGGTGAAACCGTTCAAACTACATACTACCATGGATCGAGATGCAAAGCTGGCCGATGCTGGCCGGCCCGGGCCGGTCGTTGTAACGAGACGGGTACTGGCTAGTGATCGAGGCCTTGGCAAGGCTTGGAGGGATCGAGAGTCCACATTTTCAGTTCGAACTTGACTCGGAGATGGACGGACCACGGACCAGTGGGTCATCATTGATATTAGTAGTGAGGCGAGCATTGTATGCATGACTTTTCAAGATGCGCCTTCAGTGAAGACTTGATATTTAGGAATGATACCTTCTAGGTTCAAACCACATCCGCGCAAACACGAAGCACAGGCTCTTAAATAATAGTAAGTATCGGCACCGCAAAGATCCAGCACCCTCGGGATACGAACAAGCCAAACTATAAATACTGATAACAAGAAAACATCCTGTCTGTGACTGCAGTCTGCCATTCCTTCCCCTGACGATCGATCAGGCAGGACAACTCCTACTACGCATCATTTCCTCTAACCTCAAGCTGGATTTCCTCCCCACCCTCCTCGCCCGGACGGCTACTCACACCCGCGAACGCGATCCCAGAGACAGAGTGATCCCGTCCAGCAACGTCCCCAGAACCCGAAGAGATTCCAAAAGCACTATCAATCCCTTCCAACCGACCATGGCTGTCCTTGTCGAACAGCTCACGCATGCTGATCACAAATCGGGGCATGACAGGGAACATGGTGATGGTGTAAAAGAGCTCGAGGATAATAAGCCAGAGTGGGGCAAACAGGTCCCCATCTGCGGCTACTATCACGAGGGTGATATTGTTCAGCAAAGTCCTGTGTCGTAGCGCAAAAGTTGATCAGCGGTGCCATCCTATATTGCGCGCGCGCAAGGACCACCAGTAGCAAAGATGTGACGAACAACGTACACAAAGAAATAAGCAATACCCTCCTTGACGATCAAGGACATATATCGGTTGGGCTCCCAACGCCCCCTCGCCTTGTACATTGCGACTGATTCCTTCACCAACGGAGCGAGAGCAAGGATCAGTAATAGGGCATCAAAGAGAATTGGCCAGATGACCACATATTTGATGTAAGGGCCGATTACAGGAAGCACCTCAGTGCAAACCGAGTAATCGAGCACTTGGCTGGTTCCAACTAAAA
>JBBPPA010000215.1:0-29681 GCA_038091735.1 Leccinum pellstonianum
GTACGAGACGGAGAGTTATTTGGGACGTGGCAGAGGAGGTGAGGGAAACCAGCGATGCGTCCGATGCGGCGTTGACTATGGCAACACCGGCATCGGCACCTGCGGGGACAGCCCGAAGACTTGGGCGGCGGGAGGATGTGGTCAAGAGTGTCGCGAATAACTCTGCGAACTGAGATGACGCCGAACCGGAGAGCTTTGTGTGTAGTACGGTATCAGAGGCTAGAAAGGCTACACGGGCAACCGATGGAATCGCCGACATGTCAGCTGATCGGGGGCGATGAGCTCTACGAGAGACTGCAAGGAAAGAAAACCGACCTTGTGAGGTAGACAACTGTCAACGGTGAAGGAGTGTCGTCGTCTTTGCGCGGTCGATTCCATGCATTGTGGATTCGTTCAAAATATGAGCTGTTTCAATTACGGCCTCTGCGGTGCCGCTGCCTTCTTGGAATGCCTGATCTAACAGGCCTGGACAATACTTGACCGAAAGAAACCTGTGATCATGCATCGGAAGCCATCCCGTGCCAAGGCCTGATTGAACATCAAACAAGGCAGAAAAAGGATGGTGCAAGATATACGTACCTTCTGTCTGGAACTCGTGTGATGCTGATGAGTAGGCTCCAGTGTGTCTCTGGTCATATCCTCCAACGTATCAAAGGAAGGGCGCGAAGGGTGAGAAGGGGGTAGCTGGTACCGGGCAGTAGAAGTTCGAACTTGTGCATCTGAGTGTTATAAGACAAAGAAAGCGACTCGGTTAACGCACATAGTCGGATGAGTTTCTCGCGCAAAAGTTCGCCGAGACGGTAAACGACGTCGCGGTCACTGGCCCCCTTTTCACTGGGTGGCGACGTGACCCACTTGGTGAGTGTGGAGTAGAATAAATCGCCAATGATATACGCCCGTTTGTGGAACTCGAGGAGCATACATCCGACGACTCTGGCAGACATAAGATGCTGCGGGTTCTGAGCCTCCATTTCCGCTCGCAGAATGATGGTGCATTACAGCGCTGATCTGATTAGGCCCATTAGGGTGTCCGCTGAAGTCTGCTGCGGGGAGGGGACGTTCGGCCCGGGTGACGTCCCTCGCCATCGTTGTTCAGAATCTCAGAAGTGTGACGTCGAGTTGGAAGCTTCAAGCTTCAAGTTTGCCTGGGTTACATAAACTCTCCTTGTGCTCGGAGGATTCAGAGGCATGTGCATGAGCCAGCTGAGACTGTTTGGATCTAAAGCCGCCATCAAAAAAACATGCAAACCTCGTGGGAACCTATTACTACATGTATTTGATGATATTCGAGTCGGGCACTCGGCGATCAAGGAGGCGTCGTTTTATGGCACGGACGTATGGACGGTGTCGATGACTATCAAGCACTTATCGATGCAGGCCAACTCCGACTCCAACGCCAAGACAGGCCTCAAGTTCGATTTCGTGGGTATCCATAAGAAACGGATGTGGTCGGGCAAAAAGGCAGAGTCGGACGGTGGATAGGCGATGAAACTATTCGAGGACTTTGACACGTGGCCCGAGGAGAGGACGGGCGGGAGTGTGGAGGCCATGATGATGGGGTGCGTTCGCGGCGAGATGGTGGTCTAGACTGTGGAGGAGGAGGAGATCCCTGCTTATATGTCTATAAAGGGAGGGAGGGGGCGTTGTTGAAAAAGCAACTGTAAATATTATAAGCGGCATCGGTGTTGCAAGTATAGATCACGAATAAGATGATGATTTCTTCGAGGCTTCGGACGTGTTTCACAACGATGCCTCCTCGGCAGTTCCGAGTCCGGAGGTCGAACATTTATACCATGGTTGTGGTACACTTGAAACAAGATCTGGATTCTTGTCTCAGTGATATCCAGCCTGGATCCGTGGCCAGACAATGAGTTCACGGAGTCTTACAAACGCTGGAGAGCATCGAAAAACGCACCATTCCCTTTGATTATGGTATGAGATATCATGATGATCGAAAAAAAAAACTTCCAAGCTCAATTACCATGGGTGAACAATTGAGATCCATCGCCTGATTATCGGTTTCGCAAGCCTCGACTGTACTAGTTAGTTACTTAGTTACTTAGTAGAGCCGCTCAGCTGAGATGGGCGGTCGGGTGGCACATGCAATACGTTGTTTCGTTTCCAGTGAGCGAGGCCAGGGCCTATCGATATCTCCAATTCTTTATTTCCCTGGCACTGTGTTGCTTTCGGTCTGCACAACCGGTTCGTAGCTCTCGGTTTATACCAAGTGCCTGGTTGACTATGTATTTGTATATTCTCATCTCCTTCCTTCGTCTGTATTCTATGTCAATTCACCACTGTCCAAATCGATGTATATTATACGTTTTACAACAGTTACGACGAGATCTTTCTTCTTGATTATATCCTTGTTTCTCTCCACGTACCTACGTCCTCCGCCGTTTATTCGATTTACTCGCTTCGAAAGCGTCCTCTTTCCTGTCTTGCACCCTCTGCAAAAAATTCACCTTTTCGAGGTACCCACCGCCACGCCTGTTGGCGTCCAGCTCGTCTTTGACAGCGCCCGCCTGAGAGACGTGTGAGCGCCAGTCCATCGCCGACTTGTCCAGCGTCGTGATTTTCATGGCGTGTTGGGCTTTGGGCGGGAGAGATGGGAGCGCGGTGCGTGGTTTACGAGGGCCGGGTCGTTTGGTGTTTGGTGTGACTGACGTTGCTGTCACCGGGGGAGGCGGTGTTGCGGGACTCGAGTCGACGACGGGAGGGACCGGTGGTGCTACGGGAAGCATAGGATGATCCGCCCGGTCCCTACTCCCTCTCTCGCCCTCGGGCGTGGTGGTGACCGAATTCAAGCCCAGGCTTACGGGTGCGTGTGTAGAAGTAGACCCCGACCCGGATGATGTCGGGCCCGGTGTAGGCGTCCACCATGGCCACTTTTTCGCCTCTTCCGAGTCTTCTAGCACCTCTGCGACCTCGCTGGAGAAACCTCGAACGCAACGTTCGACGTCGGTGGGACAACGGTCAAGAAACGGTGCGGACGGACAGATCCCGCTGTCCAGCCCCCCTCTAGGTTATGACTCATGCGGATGAACCCGAGGCCTTGCGACCGGTGCACTTGGTCTTGTGTTCGGACCACGCAGATTTCTGGCAACTCGTATCACAATACCTAGATCATTCCATCAACCCTACGAAAAAGCAAGAAAAAAAAAAACAGTCAACCCACCGCGCCTTCTCACGCTCGGATTCCCACACCACGAACACTTGTGCAACTCTGCCGGATTCGTCGACCACTTTGGATGCGACCTGGTTCGGCTGACCTTTACATTTCGTCGTATACGCCGACCTTGACGACACTCATTCGTGCCAGACAGAACGACAACTATTCATCCGAGTCCGCCTCTGGAGGTCCAAGATTTCTCGCCGTAGGTCTGGCACAGACACCTGGGCAGAAAGAACTTGTCTCTGTCAACGGCGAGCTCGCCAGCATTGCGGAGATTATCGCACCGCTTGCGACATTCACGACCCTCAAAGGCGAGGACGCCAGCATAGCAAGAGTGGGGGAGGCGTTGAGAGAGACCGAGTGCGTGCACCTTGCATGCCATGGCATCCCCAATCGAGATCAACGTCCGTTCGAGTCCGGGTTCGCTTTGCACGATGGACGGCTGAAGATCGAAGACATCATGCGATGCAATCTACGGGGGGCGCATTTGGCGTATCTCTCCGCGTGCCATACGACGGTCGGGGACAAGGAGAGCCCGGACGAGGTAATTCATCTCGCGGCTGCGATGCACGTTGCCGGATTTCGTTCGGTCGTGGGGACGATGTGGGCCGTGGCAGATGATGTGGCGAATATGGTCGCGTCTACGTTTTACAAGTACATGGTGGACGAGGACGGGCGTTTGGATTGTACGCGCGCTGCGTATGCGTTGAACAGGACGATGCGGATTTTGAAACAGATACCGCTCGACCTGCGGGCGTACAGCTTCTGTATGGGTTTTATGAGTAGGTGCAAATACCTCGAGCTCCCACCGGCCCTTGTGGGCTCCCGAGACTAAACGCACTCTCGTTTGGGTTGGCAGTACTCGTGCCAACCCTCCCTCGACGCCCTTGCTGAGCACTATGTACATTCCCTCGCCCGCCTCCTTTTCGTGCAGCTTTCGGATGCACTTGAAGACTTTTCCGGGAATGTTGATGCGTAGAGAGTCGCTGGTACCAGACAGGGATCGAGAGGCTGATCAATGTGCACCACTGGCCTAGACAGGTGGCGGCGGAGGTGTTGACTTCTTCGTCGAGCTTGGCGCGGCGGTAGTCCTCGACCCCGTTCTTGATGACAGTGACGACGAGAATAAAAAGGACGGGAAGACAGGTGGTCGCGGCTGAACTTCAAAAGACTGCGACGCGTTAGGACAAGAATGGGACGACAGGCGCGTGCTCACATTGGATGATGATCAAGGACTGAAAGTAGTAGATATTGACTCTTCTGTGAAGCGGCGTCAGTGAGCGTGGGGTGTGGCAGCGGCGTCGGACTCACTGATGGAGCTCAGGCTGCTTGTAGAGGTTCTTTGGTAGGGTATACCCTAGAAGCTACGAGGTGCGAGAAGGCAAGAGCCGGTTGGGGTTATTCACTGCCCATGCGCACTTTGTTCCTCGGGTACCGAGCCTTAGTGATCGACTTCCATTGCAAACAGGGGAGTATTCACGTATGTATACGTTTGTACGCTGACCAGCGTCTGTGGCGAGTACTTCAGAGGTGGCCGAGTATGCCGTCTTTGGACGCTTGTTTGGTCTGAAGAAGAGTGCGCGTCTCTTCGTTGCTCTCCTCTGCGCGCGCAGCTCTGAGCGAATGGACTTTGCAATGGTTGACGCCGCAGTGCGGGTTATGCAGAGACGAAGGTCATAGTCGAATCGAGCAACGATTGATGTACCTGAGTGCGTGTGAGTGAAGGAAAACCAGACGGACGAGGCGAAATGAGAATGATCGACACAAAAAGAGGATTGAATCAAGGAGGTGCGCGCATGCGGAAGAGTGAAAACAAAATAAGAAACAGAAACAGACGGGCAAGGCCGCGGGCGAAACGCGAATGCTTGACACGAATTTCAATAGGTTGCAAGGGGGAACACAGAACAAGAAACAAAAAAGGAAGAAAACAGGAAGAAAAAGGAAAAGAGAGAGATACCGTGTCCATGGCCACAATTTCGAGCCTGTCGTCAATCCCTCTCCTCACGGCAGGCGAGCTCGAGGTACCTGACACCATCTTGAGACTTGAGCGTAGTAGTAAAAGTCGTGCGTGCTCGGGTCCTCAGGAAACTCTTCGAAGAGGCGGAATAAGACCCGGCCACTGTTGGGACGGAAGAACCCCGCCAGATTGGTGGTGACAGAGTTGACTCGATCACCGACTAGTAGCGTCATTGTTCCGAGTTCCCGAGCAGAATTGGAGCCACATCCCTTGTCCCAGTGTATCTCGAGACTTTGACCCAGAGCCGGTATTCCCACCCTCGCGCGTCGTGCGTCTGGATCTCTTAAAAGGGCGCACTAGTTGACTGATGTACTTGGTCAATTTCCTGATGATGGTCGGCTGGATATGCAGATGATTGCGGTCAACAGTGAGAGGAGAGAAGAATTCCTTTGGGAGCTCAATAGGTTCGATGTCGGCTGCAAGGGAATCTTCTGCCTCGAGGATGTCTTCAGTCAATGTATTAAGCTTCTTGAGGGGGGCTGAGTTGCGCGCTAGTCAGCGGGGGAATCGTGATGCATGTAGCGCGTCACAATACCTTGCGCGTCCCTATCTCCAGTACACCGATCGGCGGACATTGTGTTGGCACGAATGTCGTAATGTGTATCCTTGTCGACGGACTTGTCGACGGAAGGCAAGTCAGCCGAGCTCTTTGAAGACTTTCCCGAGGGTGTTTTCCAGGTGGGTAGGAACGTTGACATACGCCAACACTTGGCGGGAGGACTTTGACGACTTGAGGGATGGCGTTGCGCTGTGTGAAGCGAGTATGTGAGATCCGTTGCATTTACACGCTTTTGAGACGGAGTGACCAGTTCATCGGGACATTTGCGTTTCTTAGGCGTGGAAAAGGGTTGGGGAGGGACCAAGGTGGGTGACTTTGGGGGAAGGGGATCGACCTTTGAGAGGGATTGCTTAGTGGTGCTGGATGGTTGGACAGGGTTTGAGTCCAAGAGCTGGGCAGAGCGATTCTGTGGTTTGACTTGGCTGGAATAACCGAGAGCGAATGCGAGCGAGGGAGAGGAACGAACACCAGGAGGGGGCGGTGTTGAATAGGCCGACGATGGATTGAACCGCTGGAGGTAGTGGGCTATTGCTGGTGTTCGTAGGGTGAGTTGGAGGGTGCGAGGATCCAGTTAGAAGGGGCCGAAGAATTATACTGACTGACGCTACAGCAACTGATGTTAGCCGGCAAACACGAGACTCGTCGATGCACGTACAGTGTGCCATGGGAGAGAGGACTCGGAACGGCCTCGTCTCTGGTGTTCTTCTAGTACTGGGAGTGTTGAGCGGGTCGAAGGGTCAGAAAGATAAGTTAGCTCGTGAGAGTAGGGAGGGCTGGAGGGCTGCGTCTTATAGGAGAAGGCGGAATGCCGAGTAGTTTGCGTACATGTATATCGGCGGTGGGGTGGGATTCAAGGAGATGACTTGCTGACATGCGTCATCACTGTACCAGGTCAACACGAGCAACATCGCAGACGGGGCGTACGCACCGTGTGCAGAGGGCGTCGCCGAAGTGGGCGGGTACGCTCCGAACAGCCTGTGGGCATCGTAGGCCGCATCTGCATGCTGTATCGTTGTTGGATCGGGCGCGTACCACTGCTTCTAGTCACTTGGCATGTGTGCTTCCAAGTCGTTTCTCCAAGTCGCATTACTTGTCACGTGTAGTTGTCACAGTCACACCCTCCGTGCTCTTAGTACTAGTACCCCTCGTCCATCTCCGTCTGCCGCTTGTGCTTCATTCCTGGAAACCACTCTCACGACCTCCTTCCGCTTGTCCTTGTCCTTGTCCCCCTTCTGTGCCTCTTCCTTTGCAACCTTTTCCCGGTGTACCTCCTTCCTCTCGTTCCGTTTCTCTTTCCGTCTTTGAACCTGATCCTTCCGCAGCGTTCCGATTTGTTGCAAGAGTGCAACAACCTTCTTCTCCTCGGGTTCCATAACCACCGCACACTGTTGCTTATACGTCTTGTTATTCTGTGCCTTCATCGCCCTCGATTTCGACGCATACGGCAACAAGACCTCCAACTTTTTGGGTAGGTATCTTGAGCGGATTAAATCGTCGCGGTGGGCGTCTGACACGCTTGTAGTGCGAGTTCACATATAATGGTGTCTTGACGCCTTCGTCTCGTCGCACCTGACCTGCGAGCCGCATACCTTGCCATCCCGACTCGTTCGACTCGAACAGCAATGATGTCACTGGATTGTAGAACTGGCGAGGTTGTGTCGAGTACCAAGCGCGAAGGAAGAAAATATCTGTGACACGCCCCGTTCGCAAATCCAATCCATCGACGCTAAGAACATATACTCACCACTCATGAGTACCTTCTTTTCGAACGTTGCTCGGAATGCTCTGGCCTCGATATCGCTTTCTTCACTTGTCCCCGAATACCTGCGGTCCGGAGGATGCTCTCCCCTTCAGATTTCGTGACTTCCAGTGCACTCGTAAATATGTCCTTCACCAAAGCCGTGTTCTTGAATATCTTGAAAGGAACTCCTTCAACTTTAGTTTCTTGACTATCTTCGTCGACCGGTCCACGGCCACAGAACGACGCCTGTCGCAGACACCCTGAAACCAAAGCTGTTTCCGTCGAGTGGATTAAAAGCACAGAAACCACTGTTCGGTAGAGCCACAGGTAAAACGTCGCATAGCAGCACATGTGTTCCGGCGCATGCTCGAACATGCGCATACGAATCGAGTGGTTATCGAGAAAGTATATCGGGATGCTCTGAAATCGGCGCCACCCGAGCGAAAAGATCGGCGGATCGTTGGTCTTGAGCGTCTTCGCGAACCAACAGTGTCATTTTATCCGAACTTGCGGATACCCAAAACGTTCCTCGGCCGGCAACAAGCCTCCGACAACGACAGGACAGTAGAAGTCGAGGTTCTCGATCATCTCGCACAGAACGGAGGAGATTTCAATCTAGACATACATCCCTGGTCGGTAGCCCTCCACCAGCGTACGCACTTCGCCATCGACGTCCTCGAATTCGGCTCGATTCGGCTCGTCTTTCTTTTCGTCGTATAAATCCATTTCATTTCCTTCTGGATCGTCGTATTGCTCGTCAAACTTACGCTTGAGCGCTTCTTTTTGGCGGCGAGTGGGGGGGCGCTCGAGCTCGTCGTTTCCAGGTCTTGGGTCTCCTCGCCCTCCAATTTGTCCTCGCTTTCCTCTTCTGCAATACCAACGATTGGATCGTCTCCAATGATGAGAAATGAACGTATCGAATCGAGCTTTTCTTCGTCCTCCCATCTCTGCAGGGTCTTGGGCCACAGCGGCTCTTTGATCGTATCGAAACCATCACTGTGGGACTCCGCTGTTTCTTTAGGACGAAAAAAAAATCGTCGCCTTCTCCTGAGTGAGAGTCACTGTCCGCAAAGGCGAGATCTTCGTTTTCCTCTCCCTCAGAAAACTCTTCCAACGGTCTTGTGGACCTGTGGCGTACGGCACTCCCGTTGTCACCATGCAACATCACAAATGGGTCATCCTCGTCAAGTTCGTCGTCGGAATCAGAGTCCACATCAGAAGGGTCGTTGCCATTGTCTGAGTCAGACTCGTCTGGATCTTCCTATTTTCGTACACCTAGCTATCATTTTCGTTGCCAGAACCCTTATCGTCGCTGTCGGCAGAACTATGAAAGGGGGACCTTGTTTTGACACTGAGCTGTTGAAAAGAAGACCCGAGTAGTCTGATCTGACTCCGAGAGATGTCATTCGCAAGTGTGGCATCAACGTCCTGGAGATCGATGACCATCTGTTCTCCTTTGCCTTGAGGCACTGCGAAAGTGTGAGATAACGACGTCGACGTCGACGGCAAAGGAAAGAACCTACAATCTGTCGATCCGCGAGTGAAGTTACCAGGGACTGTGATCCAACCCGAGTCTTTGTCGCACATGAGACCTCCCACGTTGCTCATTGGTGCAATGCACGAGCAACTTCTTTTCTTAGCTCAATTTTCTCCGTTTTTCCAAATCCGCATCAGGGAGAGGACAGGGATATCTTGATAGACGTTATGTCGAGGCCTCCAACACAGGGCGTGTGGATGTTCGTGCCCTGACGGAGATTTGTCTCTGATAGATAGCCATATAGTGTGGCTGTCCAATAGAATTTGCCCTTTGATGAGCGAAGCTTCGCACGGCGTGAGATTCTGCGACGCGATCTGCCAAAAGGTATGGATGGCTGTTTCGGAATACGAGGACGGAACTTCATCACGCTGATGAAACACGAGATTGAGGATTCCCCTGTCAGGGTAGCGACCGTTGATGACACCGGAGATATAGAAAAGTGTTGCGCCCTGGTATATTTCCGTTCAAAATCGTTTTTGTTTAGCGCCTTCTTGGTGTCCTTGAGAGCTGACTATCTTAATGAGGTCGAGATGAGAAAGGATGCCAATGACTTTAGGAAATCCATGGGATTGTAATATTTTGATTAACTCGGATGTCTCCTGCAAAAATGGTCATTATTGGGGAGGGGAGAAAGTAGGTAACTTGCAATGGGCGGGACCATTTCGAAGCCAAAAGAGCCATCCGATCAAGTCAGCGACTCTGGCAATGTCGATCGTGGAGTTGAGATAATTATTGCATTCGATGAAGGTCAGCCTTCGCTTCTTGCAGGGTTTGTTCGAATACCGACGCATTAGGCTTTCAAGAAGAGTAGTCTTCCCGACCCCGGCGGCCCAAAAATTGGGTGGTGGTACGGCATCAGGAATCCTGTTGACCAAGGGGACATGTAGGCGGGTCTGGTCACGCTCGGCATTCCCGCGACCTTGTCTCTCAGCTCGTCTGCCAGACTTGGGTACAAAGGCCTGGCCGAGAATGAAGCGACGAGTTGGAAAGTGTACGAACTGCGCACCTTCTCGTTGAAACCAAACTGCTGTTTTCCTTTTCCCTTTTTGTCTGCTTTTGAGCCAGACTGAGCATGCCTGTGCGCCTTGTGCGTCTGTTGTTCTTCCATGAAGAGAGACCGAGAGACAGCCCAGCTCCGAGTCTGCAAACTTGTTTTTCGTCATGTGATCCCCAGGCGAACGTGAGTGTGGTAGGCCAAGTGGGACGACGAGTACATACCCACCTCGCCAACACCCTCCTTACCAGCGCCGCGGGTACCGACGAACGCGTCAAACCAGGGCTTTACTCCGCGACTGACTAGGGCACGGAGACTCTCGTATGTACAGTTGGGTAGCGAATGGGGCGAGCGGATCAAGGGTCAGGCCTTCATAGTGCACTTGATGAGAGCGAGGGAAGTGATGTTGGAGGGGGAGTGATTGAGCTGGGGTGAGCCGACAATCGCTGCGAACCGTCATCTGGACGGAGGGGTCGAATCAGAGTGAGGAACGAAAGATGGGGACGCACGAGTGACGATGCGGGTGATGGCAATGTCGCACGAGCCGAGAGCCGCCACGAGAGGTGCTGCAAGGGTGTCGATGGGATTGGTGATAGCTATTAGCTACATGAGCCTATCGCGTCGAGGAGGCCGCCTAGGGATGACGGTAGAGTAGTTTACGGTTGTGGCGAGTCCTGCCGTGGCGTAGTGTTGTCGTGAACTTCCGGCGACAGAGGATCGACGTCACCGGAAGTGGGTTTTCGGGCTCCGACGTCGAAGAGCTATATATTCCATCGAGCGTCGACGTCGAAGAAGCGGGCAGAGAGCCACGAGCATACGCGCTGTCTCTTAGTCTGTCTCACCATTTCGACCCACCCACCTTCGCCCTGTTTTTTCGTTGTCTTTCGTAGTAGCGTCCTTACCTGAGATTGCCCCTCCGTATTCCTACATAGTCATGTCGTCGCAATCCAGCCTCGTCCTGTGTTTTCGCCGTGGCGTGCCTTCCCGTGCGAGGGCCGGAGTCTTCATCGCTCCGGGTCTCGGCACACCCCGGTCAGTCGGTCCGAGATCCCATGCTCGGGCTGGGCTGCGCCCACCCACCTAAGGAAGGCCTGTCACACCACAGGACTGCCTCACCGCACTCCTGTCACAGTGCAGGGTGCTAGTCCCTATCACACCTATCACACACTATCATCGCGCCAGAGCCCGAAATGCCGGTTGGGCACATTGTTGGTAGTCGTGTGTGGGCGTGCGAGGACGGGATCGAGACAGAAGCCGACTTGGGAAGCGAAGACGTTGTGACGAAGAATTGCGAGAGTGGAATCAGATAGATCGTTAAATATGTTAAAAAGGTCATTGGCCTCGTCATCGAACGCTCCACATTGACGACGAACGTCGTAGGTGGCATCGAAGTTGGACACGCCAGGGATTCATTAGGCCGACCACCATGTCAAGCAAGGCGAATATTGGGCTAAGTAATTGGACTACGGAGGGACCCACATGGTCACTAGGTTTGCCCTGGTGATCACTAGGAGGAGCCTTTTTCATGCAGTCTGATTCTGAGGCACAAGTACTGCCAATTGCAAATCTCCACTTGCCAATTCTGCTCGTGGCCCACGAGCAGAATAAGGCCCATGATGTGAAATAGCCTCCAGAGACCAGGTACGTACAGAGTACAAGAAGTGATCGATCGGCGATGCAGAGTCAACCCGCGAATGAAAGAATGGGTAAAGGTAAGAAGAAACTTCTCAGAAGCGTTACTTCGTAAAGAAAGTGAAACTTGGTCGACTTAAAAAAAAATTGACGAAAGACCCCATTCAACGAACAAAAAGAACAATGAAAAAACGCGATCCAGAGAACCGTTGGGGGAGAGCCTCTCAGAGGCGGTTTTTGCGTCATGGTGACTATCATCAACTTGTGGTTGATCCTTATCATGCAAAAGACGTGAGGCGCCTCTTCCCGCCATGCACTGCGCGGTTGGATAAGAATGGTCCCGACCTGTCAAACGCACGTTTCAGTACGACCATGCGACATTTTATAGATGACGAGCGTGAACATAATAGTTACTTACCTCGCCCAGTGATGTCCACCTTGGTGCCATCTGTGGTTCCGCCCCCCACCGGTACCATCGGATGTGGTGGGCGAAGGCGTCGGAACGGACGATCCCTTGAGATGTCAGCAAGATAAATTCATATACGTTCCATGGTTACCATAGGTACTCACCTGATTCTGCAAATTCGGACAAGGCGAAAACCCGAAGTCAGACAAATAGATTCGTGTGGCAGGTACATTCGGAAACGTACCAGAGTGGGACACGCCGTCATCGTCACAGTGACCGTCGTAGCACTGGGGCAAGTCGTCAGACTGGAACTCCCCGTCGGAACTGGAACCGAGCTGGAAGTCGTCGTTGAGGTGCTGCTGGTGCTGATAGAGGACGAACTCGACATCGACGACGACGGATGCAAACGCACGCCACTCGGATTCGGCTTGGTCGTAGTCGTGCCGGTAGTGGCCGACGTTGAGGTCGACGAGGGAACGCTCACAGACGACGACCCAGTAACCTAGGGGAATGAGCGTGTCATGTCAGTCAATCCAAACCACCACATCCTAACATACCCCGGAGAGGATCTGCTGCAACACTTGGGAATTGATAGTCGCAGCCGTGACGACGCCATTGCCATCCATAGTCAGGTCGACCGGGTTCGCAATGTTCAAGAGCCCAGTGCACCCAAGACCTATATTATTGAGGGGAGGAGTCAGGGACGCGGGATGAAAATACTCCAAATGAGAAGGGGCAAGGGCATACCAGGAGCCGGTCCAAAGGACGCAGAGAACCTCATGGCGAGGAACGTAAACAGGTTATTCGCCTCGTCGGTAGCGGGCGACCCAGCAGTAGAAAACACCTGCTGGTTCTGGTTGATAAAGATTCCGGCCTGCGTGATTTGTTTACTGGAGTACGAAATCGAGAGTAGTCAGAACAAACAAGGGCGGGGTTGGCGAGTGTCCACGTACCAATAAGTTAAACCGGACGCATTCTGGTTGTCCGCCTGCGGTTGACCGGTACCATCGCGGTAGAGGTTGACTTTCTGAAGCGATTGTTGTCCGTTGACGAGCGCCATTGGGTTGTTGAGAGGGATCAACGCGGGTCCACCGGCGGGCGGGAAGAAGTTGGCTAAGAGTTCCTGCATTTCGGGGAGAGATCAGAACACCCGGCTGCGCGCAAACGGGAATGGACAAGTAACGACACGAACATCGGTGGCGAGCGCGGGAGCCTGTCCAGTGGGGCAAGTCGTACATGGGTTTTGGAAAGGAGCGCATCCGAGCGCAGGGTCGATGAACTGGGTGACAAGAGCGTTGTCGGAGGCTGGTACATTTCATGCGTACAGTGTCAGCAACTCTATCCATCGACAATCTTTTGCAGAGTTAAAGATTTACCGTTTGAGAGCACCTCCGCATTCGGGTTGGCTTTGTTGTTGCTGGGCGTGTTCTGGGCGAGGGTGTCTGTACCGATGAGAAGATATGTCGTGATGACGTTGTCCGATTGGTCCTGGAATGTGGGACATCATATTAAAAAAATCATTCATTGACAAAGGAAGGCCACTTACCTGGTCAACGATGCGGAAGTCATGAGTAGTGGGACATGCTTGGCCACTGGTGCCAGTTCCAGGCGGCGGAAGCTTGATCAATCCTTTGGACACCGCTGCATTCGCGGCATTGAACCACGCTTGTCCGTTACAGTACGCGAACTGCAAGACTTGATATATAAAGAAGAAGAAAATCGACTACGATGCATACCTGACCAAATACAGAATTACCAAGACCGTTGACACAATTCCCCGCGTCGCCAGTCAATGTGAGCGAAGCAGCATTGCTACCGAACCAGATGCCAACGACGGCATTGTTGGGAAGCGTGGGTGCGATCGGGGGTACGTAAAAGCCTGCAGAAGACGCAGCCTGCCGCGGGATCTTGGTAGAGGAAGAACTACCCGAAGGTGTACCCGAAGTGTTGTTTCCGACGGGCGTCATTCCGGCATTGATAACCAACGGACTGTAGATTTGGATGTTGCCTGTCGCGGGATCAAGGATCGCGGCTTCAACGAAAGCACCTTCGTTGGCAAAGTTTATTTGCTAACCCAGATACTCAGCCTGGAACGGAAGGAGAAACAAGCGACATAGTACTGACGTTGCATCCGGTCAATACATAGGGGGTAGCGAGTCCTTCAGCAGTGAGCGGGTTCTTGGGCACCTGCAGCTGGCAATTTTGCGAACGAGCGACAGCGACCCATGACAGCAGGGTCAACATAAAAGAAAGACGCTTGGAGTACCTCATTGGTAAAACTCAAAGGAAAACGAGGGTGTACCCGCCACACGAAAAAAAGGTCTCGGACCTCAGTTGGTAGATCGTAAGTCATTTGGCGAACATCGAGATGATCTGTGTTACCTGGTAATCCACTAGGGGAATGGAGGAATCAGAATGGAGGTGGAGAAAGGATTGAAAGCATTGTGACACAGCTAGCATTTATCATGGGGAAGCCTCCTCGCTTTGGATATCTGTTATGGTCAGAATTTCGTCACCGCTGGGCCTCCTTTTGTTCTTGGACCTGAAATAGCGCAAACTCGGGGGACGGCGAAGTACTAAAATTAGGTGTAGATTGTGAGACAGTGAAAACTTTAATCCAATGAATAGGTGTAAATATTCTTCCGCACGTCAGCGCGGAGCCTACGAGGGTGTGCCTGGGGCGCGTGAACATGAGGAATGGATTCCTATGGCGAATTTGATCACCGAATTCGAACTTGGGGATAGCCAGGGACCATGGATTCTATGATCAATATCACCAGACAGACAATCCCCGGTGTGCTTGTTTGTCCATTAGAGGAAATTATTTAGACGGTACCATGGAGACAACATGGGCCCTAAGTTCTGAAATTCAGGTTGCATGATCTGAATCAGCCTACAATATCCTCGAAGGTCAATACGACTCGGACTATACACGATCGTGATATTTTAACTTGAATGGACTATGGTGGAGCTGACTCACTTGACAAGACGCCATCTGAAATTTCTAGAGAGAAAAATGGAGAGAGGACGTAAAAATGGAGAGACTGACGCAGTGAGAGACGTCGAGATGAAGTACCGTACGTACTACTATTCAAGTTTGAACTACTAGCAGTAGTAACTTGAATGATCGGTGACTTGGTTGAAGTTGAAGTTGCACGTGTGAAGTTGGTGTGTCGGCCCGCGACGCCGGTTCTCCGCACGTTTCGGCCGAGGCACAACTTTACTGCGATGGGGCATTAGCAAGGACGAAGCGCTGCCAATTGTGCGCTTAAATTGGTCTCTGGGAAGGTCATTTCGAGCCGGATCTTGTTCACAGTCTGCTTGGCATGCCTGCGAAAAGTACGCTGAGTATCGTCCTCACCGAGCCCGTCGTCTTCCTGCGCTCTTCTGATCCCTCGGGACGACTTCAAACCGAGCCAAACGCGGCGCACACTCTCGTCAGGGGAGTCCTCACTCTCAATGTCATCAAACCAATCGAAATTTCCAGGATCGAAGTGGAGTTGGTTGGCCTGTCGACAATCACCTTGCCAACAGAGGGTGCGTCTTCTTGTATTCCCCAAGAGGCGACTTACACTCATTACGCCCGTGGATCGCATTCTACGATGGATAGGAGACGGTTCATATCACGTAGAGGCCCCGGAGACACGAAAACTCCACTCGTCGTCCGTGACTGTCTTTCGTGCCGGCCAAGTTCTTCGTAGAAGCCGGCCTTCATCCGTAGGGCCTGGCTCATCTACTTCAAATTCTCATGACGTCCACGAGCATGCAGGAAGAGCCTTCTCTCGTCCGCCTTCCAGTCGCAGGCGTTGTGATCGACCAAGTAGCCACGGTACATATTTCTTCCCATCTCCACCAATCGTCCTAAGCATAGATCGTCGCACTCACAAAATGTCCCATGATGATTTCATTACTGATGCTTCTAATTATTGAAACAGGTATCCCATTCGATTTCGGTCCAACACCACCATATACTGCCCAGTCACCGACTACGATTGAATCAAGGTTTAAGATCCCCGAGGAACACCCTAATTCCACGCTCGAAGGATTTCCGAGGCAAGCTCCGGACAATTCAACATATTTGGATGGATCCGGTGAGTAGTATCGTTTGTTTCACAATCACGTCGCTCCAACTGATGTCGAACCCCATTGAATGCATTTCCTGTGTCTTCCTGTTTGAACTCAGTCGCAGTTTCTCCCGCCCACCATGCAACACTCTCCAATGTGTCTAGTAACACAAATATTTCCCTTGATCTAGAGAACAATAACCATAGCAACGAGATGCCGCACAGGAGCCCTCTTCATGATGAAAGCGACGTATCTACTCATAGCACCGCTGAGGATCTTCCGCGCGTTCCACATCACTGTGCCACACCCAGCCGTCACTCCAGTATTCACTCTCGGGAATCTACCCATTCAACCCGGTTGCGCGCACAAGGGAGCGGCGGTGATGATTCAAATGCTTCAGCTAGTCATTCTCGTCTGCGACTTTCCCTGAGCTCTGTCCTAGGCGCCGTCGCAGAAATGGCCGCTAGATCTCCATCTAGGTCCAGATCGATTCCTGAGGAGATGGAGCGTGGACGATCAAGAGACAGGATGTCACGTGAAGACCAGATCAGGGACCGTCCTCTTCAAACTGATGAAGGCGTCGCATGTACTAGTGGTAATGACAACCTCCGGGGAACAAACACATCCCACCCAAATATTCACACGGACCATCGAGAACACCATTTTCTCGGTCTGGCTCGCTTTTTTGGATTGGAGCATGATCACGAGAAGGAGCCGAATGGTGCACATCCACCAAAGGACCACGAAGACGGTGGGATGGAATTCAAGCCAGGTGAGTTTCTTTCTGAAACTGGCTTTTGTTCACCTGGAAGCCAACGGTATCTTGCACCACAGGTACCTATAGCTACCCAATCTCATTCTTGGTTCCGCCCGATCTTCCACCGACGTTTTCTGTCCCTCACGGCTCGATGAACTATTACATTGAAGGTGTCGCTCACAGACCTGGAACGTTTACCTCTAAACTCTGTTGCAAAGTTCCGGTTCTAGTCGTCGCTATCGGAGATGGGGAGGACGCTGGGACAGGAGATCTTGGACCGCTATCCATCGAAAGACAATGGGAAGGAAGACTCGCCTATGCATTCGAGCTGAGTTCGCGCTTGTTCCTGCTCGGCTCTCAGCGCCATCCCGAGGTGGCCACCGCAAGCATCCATTCGGACACCCAATCTCTAGCAGAGTCTGAAGCGGGAATGAGAACCGAACTGACGTATGGCACGGCGGCGCTGAATCTCACTCTCCTGCCGACCGAAAAGGTCAAGATCTGGAAACTGAGCGCGTTCGTCGAGCAACGCATAAGCTACCTGGGTGAAAGAGGGCAGTCCCTGCGAGCAGACGACCGGAAGGGGGTGAAACTGTTCCAGCTGAAGGACGAGTGTCCCACCGAGGAGATAGATTCGGTCAACGACGGAGAATTGCATGCGCACAAGAACAAGCATAAGCCGGTACAGATCCCGCTCCTGCCATCTCCTCTCTCGCCCCATCGATCGCCACTTTTGCGGCACATCCCCCCATCGAGCGATCCGTCCGTTCTGATAGGACCCGGTCCCTACGCGCTGTCATTCGTTCTAGGGTTGCCTGGGTGCAACGGCCCTTCTTCCAGTGACAGCGAACTTTACTTTACGATGAAGCAGAAGAACTGGGGGGTGAGAGTGCAGCACACACTCAAGTTTATCATCCGGTTGGAGCGGCCCGGCGACTTGGATGACACGCATGACCACGAAGAAACAGCCACAAGGAGGTACTTTGACTTGTCACTCCAAGCCCCGATCACTATCCTTTCTGTGAGCATCGATTTTCTTTTTTTCTTCTGGATACGAGAATGCCGTCTCCAACCAACTAACGTGTCACTCCCCGCCGAAACAGTGTCGTTGCGATCCAGAGTTCCAAACGCTCCCTAGCTACTCTCAGACGATGGAAGACGACCGGCTCGAACACACCGCGTGTCTATGCCAGCCGAGTACCACGAGTTCGACAGACGAGTCTGGACACCAAGGCGAACTTGAACACGACGAAATCGAAAGTCCTCCGCTTCTTGGTCAAGTGCAAGGGCATGAACACGGACACGTCGCGAGCACAATGCCGACACCAACCTCCTCCTCCTCGTCGTTATTTTTCAATGTGGGATCGGACGACGGTGTCGGTCATCCACATTCCCACCATCACCATCGTTCCTCGCTCGACGAGCATCAGTGGAGTGGTCAACCCACGCTCACGATAACCCCCGATTCATCGTCGCCAACTAGTTGGACACACGAGTCCGGTATTCACGACGACTGCCATACCCAACCCCAACCTCATTCCCACGGCCACCAACACTCATTGCATTCAGCCTCTTCCGCGTCCGCGTCCCATGCTCATGCACAGGTCCACGTCCATACCCACGCCCATCCGCACACTTGGAATCGTCCACACACTCCTCCCGTCCTATCCCCGCACTCGTCCCGCCCGCCATCGCCTCTCGCGCGGTACGAGCGGCTCGTTTCCGGACTGGAAAGCGAGGCTGGCGAGGCGCCGCCGTCTTATGACAGCATCACTGCTTCGGGGTCTGATCTTAGAACCCTCGAGGAGTGAATGTTATTTCAAGATGATTTGGATCGTTTCTACATATTTACTGGGTTTGATGTGGTTTACGGGTGCCGACTATGTACTCAGCAGACCGGGAAGTTAAGGTTTGATCATGTGATACCATAATAATGCGGTTTCTAGATATCGATCGATTTGTTGAATTTGCCACGAGGGGATACTGCACGAGGTTGAAACGTTTGTCACCCTCTAACGCGTTCGTGAGGTTCCTGCCATGGAACAGCTATAGGACAACAGTCAAAAGTGTCATCGTGAATAAGACAAAAGCATACGAACCCAATATCTTGAAAATCTCTTCCTCGGTCTCCGACGCAACGATGTGCCCTGAAAATAGAAAGAAGAAAAGAAGAAAGATTAGTCCACCACGACCAAGGGAATATCTAAACAGATCTCGGATACCCACCTTCACAGACCTTCTTCTGCCTGTCGTGCGGGTCGCGCAAGACGCCCGCGTATAGACCACGCTGGTTGAGCGAGTATCCTTGCTTATTGGCTTTCAGCCGCATCGCGCGATTGAACTACGGTGAGAGAGTGTGTTGTGTTAGCCGGATGCGTTTGTTCTCCTCAAGGTCGAAAAACGCTCACGATGTCGTCACCCTGTATATACATAGATGCCATAAGTCGAAACCATGCTATGAAATGAAAGGCACTCACCGTATAATACAACAACGCGGCACCCCGGTTTTCCCAGGGTACACAGAGAAAGTCGATCCTCCGACGCTTCGCACCCGGTTCGGGGAGCCTGCACAGACCGCGATACACCAACTCGAGGTCCGAAAAGTCGTCGGGCACGGCCAAATCTTCGGTGACGATTCCCACTGCATGCAATTGTTCGAGCAAGGTACGCATGACCCCTGTTCGTATTGGAGTAATCATTATAATCAGTCAACAGCCGATCGAGCCAATTCGTTTGAAGGGATGATTGAGTTCCAGAATAAATGTGGTTATTCAATACATACCTTGATGCGTCTTGCCATCTGTAGTCGGTCGGGTGATCAAGATGTCAATGTCTCCGCAGTCTGCCTTTCCCCTACACAAAAGTAGCAAGTAAACATAAACGAGGTTTTCTCACTTTCGATAGGGTAACTCTTGGTACTTACCTTCTATAACTTCCCATGATGTCGATGAAGAGCTTGCTATCAATGGCGAGCGCTGTATCACGATTTCAGTGGTGAGCCCACCCATATCGACATCGACGCAGCCAATATTGTCATACCGATGGGTTTGATCATTTCAAAGATCCTTCCCGCTTCTTTCCGAGGCATGCGCGAGTTTATGTCTGAAACGAAAACCACGATGGGTCTACGAACGGAAGAACGAAAAGCAAATACGGTTACCATCATAGAACTCCAAGCCGATTTCTTGCACCTTGGATAGCTTCAGCCCACCTTTCCTGGCTCTAACGTCGTCAAGCGTTCTAAGTCCACTCGCAAACCAAGCAAAAGCAATCTGACGACCTGAGCGTATGCTAAATGTCGTGGACCAGCAGAAAGAAAGTAACAAGGACTTGCCGACACCATAAATGCCCTGGAAAAGTCTGGTAGCTGCAACATCCTCCGTGTTCTCGTACTTGATACGCTTCAGGTCCCCTGTGTTGACGATCTCCATGATCTGTTTCCCCATTGAGAATATAGCAATTTCATCCAGTGTCAGATAGCATACCTTCATTGCCGTCTTTTCTCCGACGCCACGGATGGAGCGCGCTTCTCCAAACGATCTGATGGGTTTGGGGTGGTTTCGGAGTGCAGGAATACCTAAGCCATGGTTCAGCGCTCAGCAATCAAAGTGCACCACGACCCAAAACTCACATTTTCCGTAGCTATATGCGCGCCAGCGATCATCCTCGGACGATTTCGCCTTGTGAAGTTCTCTGAGTTCTTCCAACTGCTCGACAGATCAGAGGCCACGCATGAAAAAGCGTTTAAAATATTACCTTGTCGACGATGGATTGGTTGACGCAGACCGTCGGTTTCTTACCCTTGATATCACACGCAAAACCCTGAAAAAATTCATGCGATGAAATTTTTTATCGATCGTCTCCAGAAACAGAAGCTCACCCTTCTGGGTACCGGCCCTCGCTGGCACTCGTAAAAGTCATCCCCATCATCCGAATCTGATACGTCTCTATCCCACTAGACGCAAACATAAGCCAAACGAATCGAAACATATATATATGTGCTGACCTGAGCTTCACGTTCGGCCCTCGCCAGGGTATAGTACTCTGCAAGAGGATCGTCGTCATCTGCTACTTCCGCCGAGGTTGCACGCCCTTTGCCTTTGCGACTGTCGACAGATTTGAAGTGTAGAGGCTCCGGTGGCAAGGCGGTGAGAACGACACCGTGGCTCTCTCTCTCAGCAGGTCCGGCGCCGCCCTCCTGGGAAAACGTACTGTAATCAGGGTAAACACCGAACGCTTCAAATCAAGGGATGTGTTTGCATTACGAGACAGACGCACGTGATGTGGCTGATATCACCACTTGACTCGTTCAAGCATGACGCCGTTGAATCCTGGATCGCTGCTTTCCCATCGCCACTCTGGGGGTGCTTACCCCGGCCAGTTTTCTTTTTCCACTTGCAACCAGCATCGATACGTTCCGAAAAGGCCGCGTGCATAAATTCGAAATCGAGCAGATCACTTTCGTCTCCGCTGTCACCGTCTGCCTTACGTTGGGCTTTATCGTCCTTGTCCAACAGCTTCCGTTTTCTTGCTCGCCCGTGTCCCGAAATCACCCAGTCCCAAGTGACAGTGGGAATGTGGTCGGGTATGTCTGACAAGGATTTGAGCGAAAGTGCCCGCAAAGTTTGATGCATGCCTGCGTCCGTCACAATGTGTGTCGCGATGGCTGGATCGTATTTCGGAACCAACGTGCCTCCGTGCTTCACGATCTTTGGGAAATAGGATCAGTATATCAGCAACGCTATGTGGACTGGCCAAATTCTGGCGGAGTGGTGGGGAGATGAGAATGAATGCAGAGGTGACTCACGTAGTCCATACGTCCCCGAGTTGTAGCGCTGGCATACATCATGTCAGTCCCGACATAGAATATACGTTTTCCTTTCAGGCGGCTACCCTTCGGCTTGACGCGCAAGTCGAGACTCGATTGTAGTTTCTGAGCATACTCGAGCGGGCTGGTGAGTTTCGCCTTTTCCTTTGCTTGCTTACCGCCACTTCTGTTTCCGGACGCTTTCCTAGACTTCCCACCGCCGCTCACTGTCTTACGTGGCTCTGCCTCCTCTAAAATGGTCATTCTGGATGATGAAGGCACTATGTCGGTAGAAGGTGCACGGAAATCCCTAGATGCATGGTGGGACCGCTCAGACGGCGTATTCCCGGGGCTTGTAATATTGCTGCAATCCGGATATGCCGTTGTATTAAACCCTGCTGGAGCTCTGGGCACTGGGTTCTCTCCGAGACATCCGGCCACGTGTGAATCACCACTGGATCTTGACGATGTGGATGGCACAATGTTTGCGTGGCTACCTGCAGCAGGAACTAGTTGGGTGTGATTCTTCAGAAAGTCGGAGTTATTCCTGACGTGACGCAGAGACGTGGTGGAGCTGACAGCAGCTAGTTTTCGGATTGATGAAACCAGTGGGGGCGAGAACGATTCCATCAGGGTAGGATTGTCAGGCGTAGAGACAGGCGGAGCATCAAATGGAACGGAAACTTCTTCGGTAACTGATGGAGCCGGACCAATTGTCTGAACTGTTTGTGCTCGTTCAATGGGAGTTATCGGGTCATTTCCAGGGGCTAGAACAGTGGAGCTAAACACGCCTTTTTGACCATGCGTACCCGAGCGTGCCCGTCGAGACGCCCTAGTCCCAAGATGTTTAGCGGAAGTATGCTCTGAGAAACCTTCGACAAAGACGCCGTCAGTCCCTGCTCCACTCCTCGATGCGCTGGGATCCGGAATTAGAACTTTTGAGGCATTAGCATGGTGAGTATGAACGATCGGCTCTGAAATAGAACATTCTCCCGTTGTCCTGCGCCGCTTAGCACGGTATTCTGAGGCAGGCGTGCTTTTGGAAATATTACCTCCCATTATTGTAGAACGAATTGGATGAAAAAAGAAAACGCACGCGGATGAAGGTTCTGACAAGGGTTCGATAGATAGAGAGTCGTGTACTTCCTCTGGGACGTCGAGTTTTCTGGCCATCTTGAGCCCAGGAGATCTTGTGATTAACCGTCCAACACAATTCATGAGTGTTCGTTGAAATAATTAAAGCTTACTGTCTCTGCAATTTTCCCGGAGAGCGTGGTGCGACTTCGAATGAAACGCCTTCCTTGGGTGGCTTGCATGGATCTCCTGGGAACTGGAGGATGTTGGGAGGATGGAGTGCGTGTAATCCGACATCCCTGGAAGAAGCCGATCTGTCTTCTAATCCGGTGAAACATTCCTGTGTTGATCTGCTGTTGCGTCCCGGTGAGTGAAACCACAAGCCAAGGTTGATGGACACCTGATAGCATACCGGTTCTTCCCAGACGCTGCAAGACGCGTTTTGATATATTCATCCACGTCCTCGTCTGGGATGCTCATTCGCTTGTCTTGCTCTGCAAAAAAGTCGTCTACTCCGCGCATGGCCAATGTGTGGAAAGTAATGGGTTGAGACTTTTTATACGCGTTTAGGGGAACCACCGTCACAGCCGATATCCAAATTTAGAAACGAAGAACACGTGACCTCCACACCTCAAACGCGCGTTCACTATCCCCTTCCCCTGGGAGAACAGTTCGACCTGATCCAAGTTATCCGGGCCATGGCACGAAATTTCTTGTAGACAATTCACAGCACATTGCACATTGATAGAGTATACAATCACCTGGCGGCGACTGAAAATAACTCCGTGACAATAGTAGTAATCCGAGCTTCCAAGTCGTCTTGCACAACTCAGGTTTCTGTCATTCTACGAGGTGGTCAAGGAGAACAAATATAAGTTCATGTGATGGGGGAGCAGCACTCATTTTCTACCCTCGTTGTATTGTGCATCCTGAGCCCGAGCCCCTCGTTCCGAGTCTTTGAAATGCCATCACTGGCATATGTAGACACTCCTGCTTTCGTCAACAAAGATGAGTTGGTTAGAGTGATAATACAAAGTGCTTATTCGAACTAGATATCCGTGTCGGACGTGTGATCTTGACAGAACAAAAGGACGAAAATGGTGGGAAAGGACACCACAAGAGTGACTCCCTCCGAGGAACTATCTAAGATTCTTCGACAGCATGTCATAAGGGCGTACACTCCGCTCTCACATCTCAACTCCGCCCTCATGAAGGATCGATATGCAACGCGCTGCATGTTGACAACCGTGTCACTTACTCAAACGTCAGACCCCTGCAGCAGGGACGACAGTGAGTCGTTCCTGAGAATCACAGTGTCATTGCAATCTCTAACCACGGTCTAAGAGCGACTGCTGCTTTTTGCGGGACCGCGTGAAGTCGGTTCCAAAGGAGGGGTTTCAAAACTTGGGCAGTCAGGTTGAATGGCACCCACGGCCGCGGCGGCGTAGGCAGGTCCGGATGTCCTTTTCTAATTTCAGGAACTGAGCCCGCTTACCACCACCCCACTAGTCCAGACAGAGAGCCCTCCACACTGACCCGATCACTGACCTGTGTTCAGAGTGGTTCGGCCTCGATCGTACATGGACTTGGAATGTAGAGTGACGTGCTTCCAGGTTGTTGTCCAAATCTGTCTGTTAAGGCGGTTCCACTGCTAACGTAACAGGCTGTACACCTTCCTTCCCACTGCCATCCAACAACTCAGGGAATTTTCGGTTCGTTTATACGACGCGAGTTACTTCCTTGATTCAGATCCGTACAACCATCTTTCGCCACTGATCGAAAGTCCCTACAATCTGTCCACCCCTTTGGTCCTTTTTTCTTGTTTGCCTCTTTCCGTTCGTGTCGCACCATCTGAGTATACCGGATCCACGCGGACTCAATGACTCAGCGGTTCGCTTTCTTCAGCACTCGCCCCTCGCCCCCTGCGTGGTACAACATCGCCTTTCCGTCTATTTCTCCTTGACAAGTATCTCGTCTTCCGCGCCCCCATGCACGTTTCCCATCTCAACGCAGTATTCAACAGGGCCGTTTGTTTTGACCTCGTGTCCAGCTTCTACTCTGTTTCGCTGAGTTACTATCGGTATAAAACTCAGTAGTTGCAGCGGCGTCCAATTTTTGTCTTGCCAACGGACTGTCATCTCTCCATCAAATCCAGTACGCACGCTGTTCTCCCTTGGCTTCCTCTCCTCAGACGGACATGGCGATTGAATTGCACAACCGCCACACTCTGCAGGACGAGGATGAAGCAAACTTGGACGACGGAATCACCTCTTCTGGATTGTTCAATTCTGTGGTTTCCGACGACGACGACGACGACGGCTCCTCATCCGATACGTCGTCCGTTCTAACCGAACTCGAAGCAGACGAGTTTCCCGACCACTTTAGAGAACACGGTGGTCGGCTCTTCCATTCTCATGGTAACTTGCCATACCCATTGCCTGTCGACGGCCAGGAGCAAGCGGTGCGTCGATACGCTCTGTCCTATTTCTTATATCTAACCGAGCCGTTTCTGCAGAGACTCGACGCGCAGCACAATTTTCTGCGCACCCTTTTGGGTTCTCACTGTGTCGGTCCTGTCGCCGAAGCGTTGGCCTATGAGCCAGACAGGCAGAAACGCGTCCTCGACCTCTGTACGGGGACAGGCCGATGGTTTGTGATTGAACTTGATTGAACTTTGATCCATCTAATCCGGATATACTGGATTTCATGTGATAGGCTGATGGATATGGCAAGTCAGTATAGACACGTCAGGTTCTCTGGCGTAGACATCGGTACGTACACAACACGTTGCTTCCATTCTGCAAAACGTCACTCACTCGTTGACCGCTATCGTCGTCCACTTTTCCAACATGCAGTTCCGATCGCGACGAGGCGCCCCCTCCCTAATGCCCACTTCGAGATCCTCGATGTCACACAACCCCTCCGCTGGCCTGAGGGAGTAATGGACTTTGTCCATGCGCGCAGTGTTTCTCTGGCGGCACGTCGTTTTTTGCCACAGTACCCACCTTCTTTTCATCATTCCACCGGCAGATACCCAATTATCCGGAGATGCTGCGTGAAGCAGCTCGCGTTCTGCGACGGGGTGGTATCCTGTGTTCGGGAGAAATTGGCCGGTATGTTACATTCGCTCCCGGTTACCTTGGCAACCCGGCCATCGATGCTCCCCGAGCCACACGCTTCTTCAAGGTCGTCAACGATCTCTTGGAACGCGTCGGGCTTCATGACATCACCCATCAAATCCCTCATTGGTTGAGAGACATTGGGACGTTCAGTGATGCCCATATTCGAGAGTATCTCATTCCCATCGGAGGCTGGCCCCGTTCTTCGCACCAGAGGGCTTTAGGCCTTGCTTATCAGGACGCGATGACCAAGTTCGCGGAAAGCTTGATGCCATTTCTGAGGGACCACGGAGGGCTGACGGAGCGGGAGATAGTCGAGTTGATTGACGGACTCGTCCGTGACATGCGCCACGTCCCTGGTCTGGTGAGCGTTTACCAGACCGTGTGGACGAAAAAGGCTTGAGCGGCGTTTTGTCGCCATGTTCTTGGATCTCCGCTTCAAGTCAATCATCTTGGAACAAATCGTGATCTGTTTACTCCATGTTTTCTTGTTCCGCATTCTCTTTCGTCCATGCTGTTTAGTTATGTTTAGTTGCTCGCTTTGCTCTGCTTTACTAAGTTCTTTTCCTTTACCTCCGTTTATTACTCCCCGTTTTGCTGGTTGTCTGTTGATCGTCAACAATATGTACCTGGTGTTGTTTTGAAATCCATTGTTTGATTTATGTTCAGATTAAACTCCCAACTTGGGTGTCTCCTACAAACCCCACAGCATAAAATGCAGCCGTTGAACAACATTCCTAAGGTAATACTTACTACGTCCGAAGTTGACGGTTTACTGTTAGTACCCGGTGGTGGCTGGTGACCGGTGACCACTCGACGAAACTTAGCATCGCTTCATGATATCAAACTTCAGTTTGAGATGGATGACTTCCAAGCAGCCTGAGCCATCCGTCTCGCTTGTAGAATTTGACGTTCTCATGCAATAGGGACACGGTCACTGATGCGGCCGATGACCGGTAAACGTCAATGATAAAGCTCAATTGAGCACGAGTTCGACGCTTTCTCGTTGTGCACCATGGCATGTACTTATTACATGAAGGATACGGCATCATTGATACCTTCTAATAATTGGAGCCCGGGGAGCCATGACATGCATGACAGTCCTAAAATATTGCCAGCCCAGGGTACACCGGCCCTGCATCATATTAGTATAAAATTGACCTAGTGCCGCGCAGTATTCGGTTTGGCATATCGTTTCGAATTTTCTTGATCGGATTCTTGTTATTTTGACAGTTAGATCTTGCTTGGCGTACCGTTGACGACTCCGGACTCTGGTGTAACGGAAAGGGCTGTGTACTTTGTCGGACCGATAACCCTTACTTACGTATGTACTTACTACATGGCGTCAACAGCCAACAACAATTATGTACTTGAACACGGACCGTATCATCAACGAACTCGAGGTTCTGTCGCGGCTGATTTCCAGGACGGTTTACTATGATGTCACTGACCAGCGAGGTGGCTAGCCAATCAAAGACATGTCATGGCCATGCTACTGAGGATATCCTTGTCGACCGCAACTCGAGGTCTCGATTGGTTGTCTTGGGAATTTATTCGGCCACCATTTGGCAAACGCTGAAATCATCCTTCGTGCATGGTGCCTTAATTTGCACCCATCACTGTTGGTCCGACAGGAGGTAAGAGGCTCGCCGAAAGTGCGCACCTTCCCAAGTCCAGTGTCGCTGACCCGAGTTTCTGGTTCGTGACGCCCATAAACTCTACTTACGGTCACAGAACTGTACCGCTGGGTGAGTGATGGTCTCTCCGTTCTGCGAACTCGTCGGCAGCCTGAAAGCCGGAGTTTGCTACCTCTGATTTTCGTAAGTATACGTTCAAGGTATCTACTCCTTTTATGCCCCCCCTTTTTTTATATATATTAAACTTGTTCACAAGCAAAATTTCTCGGACTGACCCCTCGGCGGCGTTCGAGACGTGTCACATACGAAAATGCCCAGGGCCGCTTTGCACGATCACGAGTCCCATTTATCAGTAAACAGACCAAGAAAGAGGTCGGAAATGATCATTGACTGACTCACGACAATTATGCACCAGCATACTAGAGTTGACCTAGGCGGGATATCCGTTTCGATGATACGGTCCCCACATTCCCTATCTTCCTTTTTGTTTTTCGAACGTACACTCGGATTCGCCTCGTCTCTGTCCCCGTCCCCGTCTTGTCTCCCTCCAGCCCACCGATCATCCGAACAATACTGACACAGCACAGCGAAAGTTCGAGTGTGCCGACCACATGGAACGACGAACCATCCCTTCTGCACCACTCGTCGCCCGAATCATTTCAAAATCGCAGTCTAGTAAAGGAGGAGAGTAAATTTAGGTCAGTCACCCGTCCGTCCACGGGTAAGCTCCAGAAACCTTTGCACACACGCATCGACGTCCCTCATCACTGTACGGACCCGTGCACATTTCACGCAAATGAAAATGGAAAAAGGCTATAGAAAGCCTCAGGTCGAGTCCCGCAGTCGCCCCCCTTCTCTTTCTCTTTCCTCTCGTCCCCCAATGTGGCGGGATCCCCCATCCTCCCCCACTAGAATCCATAAAGATTTATCACGTTTGACGTTTTCAAAGAATGCATCAAATTGTGCTGCCGACCGTATTGACCGTCCTTGTCACCCTGTCCTGTCCTTTCCCCAGATCCGAGGAATCCACAAGGTGCGTCAAGATTCCGGTGGCAGCATCGTACGTCCAGAAGACCTCGACAACTTAAACATAAGGTAACCATTCATAATATAGCGGATGGAACACATTCTTACGAAGAAACTTCGCAAGCCCGAAAACCTTCAAGCAATGCACGAATGAAATTGCAATACACCATGCTCCAAACGTTCGGAACAAGGGTGAACATCTCTTATTTACAAAACTACCTACTATGATCTAGGTATCAATCAAAAACTGCCGTGAATCGATCGCACGAGGGATCGAGGGTCCCGCACAACAGGTATATACAATCAATGTACGTCTGAATCATCGTCTTGTCTCCTCAGATCGCGCACATCAGCGTCCTAGTGCCATCTATGCAAAGTCCATTCCGTTTTTGTTTTCAGTTTTTGTTTTCGGTCAACACACGGGAAAGCGTTCAAACAGGAATGGTCCCGTTCAATCTGAAATCCCTACTGCTTGCCCCAACGGAGAATGTGATTGTCCCGTTCGGCTTGGTCCACCCCTGCCGCACCACGTCCCAGATCGAGAGGTCGTATCGCGAGAGCGTGATCGAAGCTTGACCCGTTTGACCAGGTTGTAGCTCGATATTCGTGAACCCTTTCAGAACTGAGGGAGGTTCGCCAGCCAAGGCGGGGTGGTGGACATAGAGTTGGGGGATCTGTGACAGAAACGGAGGCTCGTTGAATACGGAGCAGGACGTAGAGACGGGAGACGACCAAGGCTTACATCGCCGCCATAATACGACCCCGTGTTCTGCACGTTAAACGTCACCTGGAATGCAGGCATGTGAAGCCTGGGGGAACGATCAAACGAGTTATCTTCGGCAAAAGTCAAAGGCAATTACTTACCACAAGGCACTGCTCGAACCCTCAGCGATAGGAGTAGCACCCCCTGCAGCCCAATTATTGATTAAGCCCGTCTCCGGGACGTCCGCGGAAGCGACGGGCGTAATCGCAAGATCAGAGTACTCAAAAGTCGTGTAACTCAGACCGAAACCAAATTCGTAGCGAGGGGTGATGTTTTTCTAAAAAATCATGAGGATCATCAACAACTTCGCCGTCCTGCTTCGCTCACCGCATCGAACCAACGATAATCAATGTAAAGACTGAAAAACTTGTT